>CAUYRT010016597.1:0-46617 GCA_963574885.1 Lepilemur ruficaudatus | reverse complement strand
TACTAAAAAAATAGAAAGAAGTTAATTGGCCAATTAAAAATATATAGAAAAACTTAGCCAGGCATGGTGGCGCATGCCTGTAGTCCCAGCTACTTGGGAGGCTGAGGCAAAAGGATTGCTTGAGCCCAGGAGTTTGAGGTTACTGTGAGCTAGGTTGATGCAACGTCAATCTTGCCCGGGCAACAAAGTTAGATTCTTTAAAAAAAAAAAAAAAAAAAAAAAAAAAAAATCATTCTTTAACTGTCCCTTCTGCCCTATGCAGCTATAACTAGAAGATATAACGATCACAGACTTTTACATTCATTTTATGGCAAAAAATAAAAAAAAATGATGTACACTAAAAAAGATGATTATATTCAGAAAGAATTAGAAGAAATAAAATAAAATTTAAGAATATTTGTCATTATTTCTCCTTAATTTTCATCTGTACTCTCTGTGTATCATTTTTCAAAATTTTTCCTTCATAGCATTGATATTTACCTTTTGTTACAAGCAATTTTAACAACTTCATTACATAAATAACTACACAATAAATGATACACACCCAGGCATGTTTCCTCCAGGCCCAATGAACGTCTTGAACATTAAGTTAAAAGGTACTGGAGGGGACAGCTCATTTCCAGTAACAGGAGATTTTACATTATAGTTCACAAAAAGATCCCCAAGTTCTTGTTGTCCATAGTTATCAAGCTAAAAGATACAACGTGAAAACAATTAGTATACAAGACTGAGAGAAAACAAGACATAAGGTAAAGCATTATATATAACCCCATTAATCCAATGTTACAATTCACACAAAATTCAAGAACATCGGAATTAACCCAACCCTCAGGATATCCACAGTAAAACCATAACCAGTTTACACACTTTGCATTTACTAACAGAGAATGGAGCACCTTTCTGGGACTGATCTAAAACTCACACATTTACTATTTTACAATGAAAGGTAAAACAAAATACCTTATTTTCAATTATAATAGTTATTGGTGGGCCAGAAACTGAAATTATATAAAGAAGTTTCAAAGTTGAATTTTATTACTCTGAACAAATTTAAGAGTCAGATGCATTTCCTTGTTTAATAATTGTATGTGCATATAACTTTTCTTCTCCGTAAGATATTAAGCTCCTTGAAGGTAGAAGCTGTGTCTTATTCATCTCTGCGTTTTCCAGCGTATTGCACATTCTATACATTGATGATCAATGCCAAATCCTGTAAAATGACTTCTAATTCAAGAATTTTAAATGACTATGACAAACCATCTAATAGTATGCACTAATTCTGAGGTCAGAAAGACCTGGGTATGTATCTCCCAACTCCACCAATTATGGGTTGTGTGACTAAAGATTAAGTTCTTACCTAACCTCTCTGAGGCTCGCTTATCTATAACATGGGGAGAAAAGAATCTACCTCACTTAAAGAGCTACTAGGAAGATTATATAAAACATATAAAGTACTTAACACAAGACCTGGAGCATAGTACCTCCTCAATAAAGTAGATCTAGTGTCTCTTCCCTCCATCTCATTCTCTTCCTATCTCACAGGTAATCACTTTTTAGCTTAAAACAACTTCCTTTTTTAAAAAGAACAATATAAACAAAGACATACTGTTATCTGTATGCCCCCCTTTCTAGGTAAATGTTAGCATTCCATACACACTATTCTCCGCCAGTTTTTTCATGTAACAAATATCCCAGAGATTGCTCCATAGTACCTATTCAATAAGGGATGACAATTACAATTTACATTTGCTCTCCTCATAAATTCAGTGCATCTCCATCCATAAAAAGGCAACTCACTCACACTAACCACATGTTCCAGATTTGAATAAGCAGTTTAAAATATTAAACCTTCTAGGCTCTATTTCTACAGACTTTCTAGAGGGAATTCACAAAATACCACGCTTTATACCATTGCCCAGGAGGCTGGATCAATGAGGAAACTGTTCCAGTGATCTTCAAGATATGAATACCATCAATATAAGCTTGTCTATCTACTTGAGGAAAAAGTTAAAAAGCCTGGGGAACATCTCTATTTCCCAAGTGATTCAATATATAATGCTTTTCAATAAAAGATATAATGAAAAAAGAAATAAGGAAGAAAAAGATTCTGACAATACAGATAGGAATCAAAACACCTATGGAGGGGAATTTGGCAATGTCTAACAAAATTACATTTATCTTTTTTTTTTTTTTTAAAAGACAGAGTCTCCCTCTGTCACCTGGCTAGAGTGCAGTGGCATCATTATAGCTCACTGCAACCTCAAACTCTTGGGCTCAAGCGATCCTCCTGCCTCAGCCTTCCAAGTAGCTGAGACCACAGGCATACGTCACCTCACCTAGTTAATTTTTCTATTTTTCGTAGAGACAGGGTCTCACTCTTGCTCAGGCTAGTCTCGAACTCCTGACCTCAATCGATCCTCCCATCTCAGCCTCCCAGAGTGTGAGGATTACAGGCGTGAGATACAGCCTCCAGCCTGCATTTACCTTTTGGCCCAGTAATTCCATTTCTAAGAATCTATCCCAAAGATACAATACCAAAAATATGAAAAGATACAAGCACAAGGTTATTCAATGCAGCACTATTTGTAACGGTAAAGATGGGAAATAACTCAAATGTCCATCAATGGAGAACTGGTTATGTAAATTACATCCACAGAATGCAGACTTATTTAGTTATAAAATGAAGTAAGGTATATCTCTATATACTACTATGCAGCAATCTCTGGACTATTTGTTACATGAAAAAACTGGCAGAGAAAAGTGTGTACAGAATGCTACCATTTACCTAGAAAGGGGGGCATACAGATATCTGTATGTCTTTGTTTATATTGTTCTTTTTAAAAAAGGAAGTTGTTATAAGCTAAAAACTGCTTACCTATGAGATAGGAAGGGTACAAGATGGAGGGAAGAGATACTAGATCTACTTGAATATTCCTTGTTTTTTAGATTTGACTTTGGAGCTATGAAAATTTTTTGACATAATTATAAAACAAATTCAAAAAATTGAAACTCTAAATATTGCAACTAACAAACAAACAAAATACGTGGACTAACTGCATCTAGCTGGTGACCTACCTGCCCAGAGATAATGACTCCAAGTGACTTTAAACACAGTTATTAGACTGCAAGACTACTCTTGCTGGGGTATGTTTAAGGAAAAAAAAAGAACAAAAAAAATTTTTTAAAACTATTTTCATTATTCATATTGTTGATGGTAGTATTGGTATTGTTATTCTGTATACATTCTGTCTAATGTATACAGTGGGAGATAAGCCCTATCAATAATTTGGTGTTGCTGAGAACTGGGATTTGTGGTGCAGGTAAAGGAGACAGAGATTCAAGATTAATAAAGTAAAAATCCCATGACCTTAACCTTAAGTATCAATACTAACCCATGATGATTTTATCTTTTAAAAAAATACCAATTTCCTAGCTCAGTCCACTGAGAAGGTCTAGAACTAATGACCAATAACATCCTCACTACTAGTGTCCCTTGGAAAAATGTCAGATTCTAGATCTAGGATACGAAATGTACAAGATGAAGCTGTAATATCATGTCATACTAAAAAGCAAGGAAGTTATCAAAGACTAGTAGAGCTGTGTCAAAAAGACTTAGCAGACAATTCCTGGTAGCCAAAGATTGAATAATTTAACCATAAATAAGATAATGACTACAACTAACTGATGATTAAATGTTTTAATCTATACGTTTGTAACAGCAGAAAGGAGGAAGAGGTAGGCAGGAACTCATGCATTTCTGAAGGTTGCTAGGAAAGCAATTCATTGAAAACAGATTTAAAAAGATGGGGAGTGGGAGAGAGGATCAAGCACTTACAAACAGTTTCTCAGAGAAGTCAAAGAGTTGATAAGTTGATAAGGGAAAATTTTTCCATATAGAAATATTTTAGCTAATAAACAAAAAAGGAATAACATAATGACAAAATCACCATTTAAAGCCCCTAAACAAATAAGGGATCAACACAACTGACATCAATGGCTGCAGCTCACAGCAGAGCTAACCAGGTACTACTATGTACCTCCTGAAAGGATATAACACCACTTACTAAATGTCTTGTCAAAAATATCTGGTCAAGCATCTCAATCTAATACAGAAACAGATGAACATGTTTAACATTTCTACAACAAAGCAATTAGCCAAATCCAAACAGTAGAAAACATTAAGGAACAAATGCCTCAGCTTCTTAAAAAAAAAATTTTTTTAGTGAGAATGTAAGAAGAAAAGGGAATGAACAAAGACCATATAGACTGAAAGAGATTTAAGAAACATTATCAACCAATCACAAAGTATGTACTTTATCTCGATCCCAATTCAATAAAAAAACTAGAAACATTTAAGACAGCCAGGAAAATGTGTACACTGACTAAATATTTGATGATACATTTACAAATTATCAATATTTCCCAAGGTAAGCACTGAGCTCCATTTTTTGAAGGATTTTTATCTTCTAAAAATATATAATGAAATGTTTACAGATGCAATAGAATAAGATTTGTGATCTGTATCAAAAAAATTCAGGGCAAGAATTCAGGGAAATGAGTGGGAAATAGATTCAAAAAAGTTTGAAATGACTGATAACACTTAAGCAGGGTGATGGGTACACAAGCGTTCATTATGTTTTATTTTCTACCTTTACATGTTTTGAATTTTTCATAACAAAAAGTTTAAAAAGTGATTTTAAGAAGTGGTACATCCAGATATGGGTCAGCAAAAATGGACAGAAAAGAGAAACAAGAGAATTAATCCTAAGCTATTAAATCTACATAATAGAAGTAAAGCTCTTCCTACCACAGAGGGTAAACCAGTGTCTTTTAAAGAAATTATCATGCTTCATAAAGCTGAAAAGGAGTCAGGCACTAACAGGTGCAGACAACACTATTATGTCCTCAAGCAATAGATGGGCTTTCAGCCAGTCAATCCACCAGGGCCATTTCTGAGAACTACACTATTTCCCACGGGTCCCTTACTTTCACTGAGGATTATATTGACAGCTGTATATATATCTGATATGGCAAATCAAAACACAGATTGCTCTCCTAGAACATGGTTCTGAAATGAAATAGAAGGCCAGTGCTCCAACTATAAATTAAGACTTATCAAATCAACTACTTATCTCCCAATTCTGATGATTTACTTGGAAATGAATTAAACTTTAAGATCAAAGACACTCAAAGAAATATACACACAAAAACTTAGTAAATCTGAAATTCTGAATGGAAAACAAAACAATTTAAGGGTAAGTAGAGGCATTCTTTCATTTCGTCTTTCCAATAAAGGTCATGCCTTTAGAAAAGAAAATGAGATGAATGTATGGCTATAATACAGTGTAAAAAGACAACAAATATTTTCTAAACCATGAGTAACAATATGAAAACAATGAGCTTCAAGCAAGGAATTAAATACTTCCCAAGGACCAAATTAAATTAGCAGATGATTCAACAGTCAGATTAAGAAAGTTTTCAATTTAAATGAAGGAGAAAATATCTCAACTGATGTTGGAAAGCTACATACCACAGAGAAAAATTAGCATGTTAAAAAAAAATTAGGGCAACAGTGGAAAAGAATCCAGCAATACCCATGAGAAAAAAGCAGAAAGTTAAGAAAGCTTATATTCATATTCAGCCTCAGCTATTTATAAAGATGTATATATAGATAGATATTTATAAAGATATATTCTATCTATGTATAGATATCTATATATAGATGTATCTTTTTTTTGAGACAGAGTCTTGCGCTGTTACCTGGGCTAGAGTGCCGTGGCGTCAGCATAGCTCATAGCAACCTCAAACTCCTAGGCTCAAGCAATCCTCCTGCCTCAGCCTCCCGAGTAGCTGGGACTACAGGCATGCACCACCATGCCGGGCTAATTTTTTCTATTTTTGGTAGAAACAGGGTCTTGCTCTTGTTCAGGCTGGTCTCGAACTCCAGAGCTCAAACGATCCGCCCACCTTAGCCTCCCAGAGTGCTAGGATTACAGGCATGAGCCACTATGCCCGGCTTTGATGTAAAGAAAATAGGTATAAACACATTACTGGTCTTTTGTTTGTTTTTCATCCAAGAAAATAAATAAAATTTATTAAAGAGGTAAACCTTAGTGTAATCTTATGACTAAACATGGTGTTGGAGAAATGTACTTTGCCCAAATGGAACAGCCGATAGATGTGGCAAGAAACCAGCAATATGTATACATGGACAGGTGCAACTTTCTGGAGAAATGTGTAGTTTTGATTATATTCTTAAAATGGTCTGTGATCCCAAAAAAGATGAATTACTTCTAATACAGAAGGTATTCCTGCACTTGGTAAAAGGTCAGAATAAATTAATCTCTAGGGTCTCTTTTGCCTTCCCTAAAATTTGTCAACTTAAACACAAATTATAAAACTTACATCTACAGGCAAACTGGGAAAATCAAGGGCAGAAAAGCAGGGACCTGCTCATCAGGTTTTAAGAATAATAGCGTGTAGTCAGGGACAGTCCAAGCAGAGGCAGCTCAAGTGGCCAATGAGACAGGGCTCACAAAGTTATCTGCTCCAAAATCTTCACACCAACACAGAACACTACTCATCAACAGTTACTCCTCTGGCTTTAGCTATTAAATTCAGAAAACTGGTTTCCAAGGAGAGACAAATTTAATGCCTATTTACACTGAGTTGTTAGTTTTTGCTGAAATAAAGAGTTAGCCACAAAAGACAAAGAAGGAAATAAAAATGCAAAAAGAGATGCTATTGGGGACAGAAGTCAATCTCTGCTTCTTTACAATCGTGAGGAGGGTCAGCATAATATGGAATTCAACAGTTATCAAATGCTGAAAGGACAACAACTACCTAGGTTTCTGTGATAACATCTCTAAAGTACTCACCTGGGCTAAGACACTTTCCATCTCTGATTTCTTCTCAGCAGAACACTTCTTATCAGACATCAATTTCTGTAAATGAGCTACAAAAAACAGTGTTGATATGTGTCAATTTCAATCAATGGGAAAAAGGAGGGCAAGTACTTTTTTTTTTTTTTAACATATCTTTTGCCTGATTCTTGTGGCTTTTCATTTATTTTTTTAATTGACTTTTTTTTTTGAGACAGGATCTCAGTCTGTCTCTCAGGCTGCAGTGGTGTGATCAGAGCTCACTGCAACCTCCAACTCAAATGATTCTCCCACCTTAGCCTCCCCAGTAGCTGGGACTACAGGCACATTCCAGCACACCTGGTTAATTATTTTGTTGTTGTTGTTTTGGTAGAGACAAGGTCTTGCCATGTTACCCAGGCTGGTCTTGAATTCCTGGGCTCAAGCGATCCTAGCAATCCTCCCACCTCAGCCCCCCAAAGTGCTCAGATTACAGGTGTGGGCCACCACACCCTGACAATGCACTTTTGAATTTCAATGTTGGACAATTAAAAAAATAATTCCCAGGATAATGTTCTTAATCTATATGACTCCCATGGTTGATGTTATAGGGACAGTCATGATATTACCTCGATTCTTTTGTTAATCAGAAAAATCATCTGCATATAACTAATTATCTGTATATAACTTTTTTTAAAAAATAAAGGACTTGATCTGTATACTTAAGATCTGTGCAATTTACTCTTTGTGTTATGCCTCAATAAAAATTTTAATGGAAAAATTCTGAGAAAAAAATTTAATCTAAAACCTTTGTTTTGATTAATCCTACTTGAAAGAAATGAAGAACCATACCTTTCAACAGATGGTCTGCACGAAAACATTCTCCATTTTTTACATCTTTCACCATGAAGTCAGCAAATTTGTCTACGTGGCCAGAGGTCCTAAGTTAACAAATGTCAAGCCAATTTGTCATTCTCAAATATGTAGATATTACCTTATAAAACAATCCCCCTTCAATATGTTTATCCACAGTTTATAACTGTGTATCTCCAAGATGGAGGGTCCCATATCTACAGTGATGTATCCATGATAGATAGTAATATATACCAGAGAAAACTGTTCCTTGAATCTATTCTTATCCTCTCCTATGTTTCTCCTTCCCATAGGAAAAACGACATTAACTAAGGTTATACTTTTTCACAAGTTGTCATAAAGTCTGTGCTGATTTTCAGAATGAATTAATCCATGCCTACACCATTTTTATTAGGCAAAGGCCAAAATCATCAGGAATTTGACTAGCTAAGGATTTGTGATAGCTCAGTATAGACACTAAACCTTAAGGAAAGAGTTTTCTGCCACTGAAACTCGTACTGACCCTGGTATTACCTCTACACAGTTCTTGTTGGTGGAACAAATAGCTAAAAGAATAAGCAGTCCTGATCTTATCCTTCATCAGGAATTCCTCTTGTCCTAATCGGCTGAAATTAAGGCAACCTAAAGTATGTCAGTAGTAAAAATGAGCGCTTTAACAGGCAATATTAAATGAATAGTGATAAGACATAAAATGGTTATTTCCTCTTTCACAGTTTTGTATTCAAGAAATTCTGCCCTACTTTCAACAATGTTGGTAGGAATGATCTACGTTTCTGCACTGAAATGTATGTATTCTTTACAAATAGTAAAGCATTTCATTGAAAATATATACACACATCTTTGCTCAGAACTTCTGATTTTACTTATTTAGGAAAGCATACTAAGGAAATAATCAGGGATATATACGAAATCCATCTATCAAGATGTTTAGTGTAGTCAAAAAGCAGAAATGTCTTAAATGCCTACAATATGGCACCAACTAAATAAACTAGCACGTCCATAAAACAGAATACTATGCTGTCATTAAAAATGCTTCAAATGAATATTTAATGACATGAGTAAATGCTCACCTACATTACATGAAAATAGGCAGTGTGCTAACACTGAAATATATAGGGACATACAGAAAAAAAGACTAGAAGAATACACAACAATTTTAACCCGGCCATCAGTGAACAGTAAGTGTGTATTTCTTTGTTTTTCTATACTTTCCAAATTTTCTACATGAACACTGATAGTTTTTTGTAATCAGAAAGTTATTTAAATATGTGTATTAAAGAATTTCCTCTCTCAGAGTAGGATTTTACTTTAAAACTGGCTCAGGGGTGAGCATGGTACAATCAATCTCCAAGATCTGTTCCTCTTGGATAAAGTGCTGCCTCCAGGTCTGAATAATATTGTTCTTCAAAGCACATCCAACTGGCCCAAAGTCATACAGACCACTAACACCTGTAAAATATGAAAGGAAAACATGCATTTTACCTTGTTACTCTAAACAAATGAAGGCAAGGAGAGGTAAGAAACTGATACCTCCAAGACTTCACATACTCCCCCAAAATGCATTAAAGTCAACAATGCAAATCCCTCAATACCAAAGAGCCTTACTTCCAGCTAGCTCACAGAAGTAAAATAAGCTCTTATTCCACTTACTATTTCCATATTTATAATTTCAAGTAGAATTAGCCCAGAATTTAAAATAAAACAAGTCCCCCCATATATAACAGAATGAAAAAGCAGAGTATAGTTTTCCGCCATAGAAATTAGAAAATAATTTGTCACAGCAGCTGACAATGGTCTAAAATTTTAGTGCCCAAGTCTCTAATTTATTCTTGGGTATCTGAGCCTCTAAACCTTAAGAAGTTAAACGTTTAGAGATCTGCTTAGCCAAACTTGAATCAAGTTTCACTGGCAAAGTACTAAAAGTCTAATGTAATAATCTATTGACTGTGAAAAATACATAACAGTTGTACATTTAATCAATCAATTATGTTTGCCTATATACCATCATATAGCATTCAGAAAGATGTGATTTATCTACATGCATTTGAAGAATAATCTAAGGACTCTGTTTTATCACTGTCCTTGTGTGGAGGGGCACAATACAGTTAGCCAGTACTACAATGGCCCTCTATTACTCCTAAGTTTCCACTGTGTTTTAAAAAGAGTATGTAAGTACATGGACATATCAAATGCTTAATACTTGGGCCCCCAACAATTCCCTACATCCTAACGGAAAAAAGCAGTCTTCAAGAATAAATAAGGGAAAGGAGAGAATGGGCAAAACCTACCCCAACAGGTACAGTGAACACTATCTGGGTGAAGGGCACACTTTTAACCCTGACTTAAGCATTACAAAAGCAATCCATGTAACCGAAAACATTTGTACCCCCATAATACTTTGAAATTAAAAAAAAAAAAAACAAGTAAGGTGCAGAGAAAGAGCAACCGGCATTACACCAAATGGCAACTCTAAACAAATAAAAGCAAAATATCTACCATCTGCTTTATGTGACCTGATACAATTAGATACCAATTAGCATTAGCAAGCCAACTTCTTAAGAACATTATTGGAGCCACTAACAACATAATTGTTCTTCCTATCATTATTCCCCTACCTCCATAAATAGCAAAAGCTTGATCATAGAAAAACCTCCTCTTCAGGGTGTCTTCCATTTTTGCTCTGTCTACAATGTCATCTTTGGGCTGTAATGCCAGTTCCTGTGAGGGATACAATAAAAGTGTGTAACTGGAGAAGTGGGTGGGAATTTGAACTCTACATGAATTTAATTTATTCCTCAGCAAAATTCAATATAAAATCTATCAAATAGATAAGATTTTGATAAGTTAAAAAAAATAGAAGCCTTAGCTATTTCTTCCCCTTTGAGTAACAAAACAGATGATTTTACTTAATTATTTAGGAAAGCATATGAACATTTCCAAGATTATAAGACTAAGCTTACTTAGATGTAGATACTGATAAGCAATATAAACAATATCTGAATATTTAATGGATCACTATAGCAAAATGGCGATTTTAAAACTGCAAACTATTTAAGTTTGGTGATGGGAGGTTTATTGTTTGAAAGGTTTGGAGGCAGGCATCAGATGGATAGACCTTTTCCTTAAAAGAAAAAAAAATTAAAACAATAAAACCATTACTTCCAGGCATAGGAGAATTCATAAAGAGAATAGTGCCTTCCAGGAAAATTCATGTAGCCCACTGAGTCCAGGATTTGGGGGGAGAGGATGGAGCCAGGGGTCAGGAAGGCTTTATAGAAAATGTGACATTTTGAGTTACACTTTGAAAGTATGAGGAGCCTGCCAATTAGGGGAGGAGGAGGACAGGCATTCTGGATAAACAGATAACCCAAATGATGCTTTGAAACTATTCTGAAACTTTTTTAGGTCCCTCCCACCCAAAATGATTAAATAAAGATGAACAATCTTACACCTACTTACGTTCCTTATGCTAACTTATGTTAGCATCCCAAGACTCACCTTTGCTTCCAGAACTCTCTTCCGGGCTTTGAGCTCAGCTACTGCTTTGTCTACATCTACTTGGGGTGCTTTATCTTCTTTCAATTTTCGCACAAGATCTCCCTAGCCAACAAAGAGAATTTATATTCAGGATTGATTTCAGAAGTCAAGAAATGTTAGGAATGTGTTTCTTTGAAAAAGTATCTGTGTAAGAATGACGCAATTCAAATGTTTATAATGTGAGAGGTCATTACGAATAACTGAACGTCTCTGCCCTCAGCATCTATTATCCAGAAGAACATACAGACAAGTTAATAAATAACTATGCTTTTTTTCAATTGCAGGGTGGGTGGTTGAGAAGCAGGCAAGAAAAACACTGATAGAAAGTAGGAAAGAGCAAGATTTGTACTTGGAACACAGAAGAACCAATAAGTTACTCTTAGTTTTCCACCTACTTCTCTGACCATTCTTCACAGTCACTACTGGCTCACCTTCCTTTGCCCCTTTTCCCTATTGTTGGAATTTCTTCCTTGCTAATTTTTCTGAAGTATTTTATTCAGTTCCAACAACCTACTATTGTACACTGATTCCCCATTTACAGTAATGTGGTGGAATAGGTAATCTAAGAAAACAAACAAAACACTATCTACATGGTATGAGAAATGAAAGTTGTCAAATTGATAGAGCCCCTAGATGTCCAAAAGGAGCAATTATTCTCTGGAGAAGCAGACCTTCCACATAGGCCTTTCAGGAAGTTCACAGGTTAAGGTTACCACATAATAAGCGGTCAACTCAAAATTTAAAAACCCATGAGGAAACAAGCCACCATGAGTAAGACTCAGCAGAAATGAAAACAAAATTAGATCCCCCAAAAGTATTAGAATGATCAAATATTTTTAAATGCTTAACATGTTTAAAACTAATAAAAGGAGGAATCAAAAATATGAGCAAGAATAAGAAACTATCAAAAACAATCAGGCAGCTTGAAAAAGAACAATATAGATCATACGGAAATGAATCACTAAAATTGAAAATTCTCCCACTCTAGCAGCTGAATAAAAAGAAAAATACGTCACTGGACAGGTTAAACAGCAGATCAGAAAGCTGAAGAAAGAATTTGTGACCTAGGACATAAACCTAAAGAAATTATCCAGACTAGCATGAATTAAAAATATAAAATAGATGTAAAGAGACATAGAGAAGAGAGTAAGAATGTAATATTCATCCAACCATAATATGGATGAATAAAAAGATGTGTTAAGAGGCAATATTTGAAAAGATAATGGCTAAAATATTTTCTATTTTCTATAATTGCTCAAAGATATGATTCCTAAGATTCAGAAAGCATGTGGAAGTCCAAACAGTACAGAAAACAAAAATCCACACCTAGACAAGCTGTAGTAAAATACAGTGCTTAAAAAGGGTTAAAGGGGTCGGGTGCCGTGGCTCACGCCTATAATCCTAGCACTCTGGGAGGCCGAGGCGGGTGGATAGCTCAAGGTCAGGAGTTCAAGACCAGCCTGAGCAAGAGCGAGACCCCGTCTCTACTATAAATAGAAAGAAATTAATTGGCCAACTAAAAATACATAGAAAAAATTAGCCGCGCATGGTGGCGCATGCCTGTAGTCCCAGCTACTCGGGAGGCTGAGGCAGAAGGATTGCTTGAGCCCAGGAGTTTGAGGTTGCTGTGAGCCAGGCTGACACCACGGCACTCTAGCCCAGGCAACAGTGAGACTCTGTCTCCAAAAAAAAAAAAAAAATTTTTTTTTCAATCTAATCTCTCCTTTTCACCCCTCATAGACTAGACTGCTACAACCAATTACCAGTTTCTCTCCCATACAAAGGTATTTACACTAAGATTAGACCTGGCCCCAAATTACTCTAATTCATGTCATTTGTCTCCCATCTTGCAAGCCTTCTTTTCACAAACACGCAGCATTCCTAATTTGGTGATTGTTCCGACCAGCATGCCTTCAATGTTTATTGTCTTACCCAAAAGTGCTTCCCTTTACTTACTGACACTGTACCATATCCTTTATAAAGCATTTCTCAAATATTCCAACCTTACAATTGCTCCTTGAGGACATTTCTCCCCTTAAAGTTGTCTTGAGTAGACAAGTGTAATTATTTGAATCTAGAACCTGACTCTGCTTATATATCATCAGAAGTATTTCCCCACAGTTTTAACATACACTGAATTTTCCAGGAACATATGGAATAAAATGCAATTTAAAAGAGGACACGTAGCTCCTCAGAAGGCTGAGGCTGAGGCAGAAGGATCGCTCAAGTCTAGGAGTCTGAGGCTGCAGTGAGCTGTGATCACATCACTGTACTCTAGCCTGGCCAACAGAGTGAGACCCTGTGTCAAAAAAATAAAGACTGGATCTTGTTTTGTTCAGTTTTATAAACAGTTGTTCCTCAAGGAAGTTCTTTATTTTATTGAGAACACAAAACATGTCACCAATGACAATGCTGCTGTGGTATCTGAGCAACCAACACAATATACCTTTATCAGTGTTCATTTAAAGCAACTGCACTGACTGTAAATTCATGGATAGGTATAAACATCTACTGATGTCATTGTAACTTCCTGCTGGAGTCATACCCAAGAATTTACATATTGAAATACATATTATAAATGTATTATAAATTGTTTTTTCTTTGTATTACATTTAGAACATTATATATATATTTAATTAAATCTAGGTTGATTTTTTTGTATGAATCTCATTAATACTTGATGTATTATAGAAAGGGGACACTGGGTCTGATATAGCCAAGAGCCATGGAATTAAAGCATATCTTCGCCAGGCACAGTGGCTCACACCTGTAATTCTAGCACTCTAGGAGGCTGAGATGGGAGGATCACTTAATTTCAGAAGCTGGAGACCAGCCTGAGCAAGACCGAGAGACCCCATCTCTACAAAAAATAGAAAAATTAGGCCACAGCCATACCACCCTGAATGTGCCTGACCTCGTCTGATCTCAGAAGCTAAGCCATGTCAAACCTGGTTAGTACTTGGATGGGAGAAAAATTAGCCTGGCGTGGTGG
This sequence comes from Lepilemur ruficaudatus, assembly GCA_963574885.1. Classification (NCBI taxonomy): domain Eukaryota; kingdom Metazoa; phylum Chordata; class Mammalia; order Primates; family Lepilemuridae; genus Lepilemur; species Lepilemur ruficaudatus. The sequence goes on along the minus strand of CAUYRT010016597.1, from coordinate 32,355 downwards.
TACACGCCTGTAGACCCAGCTACTCAGGAGGCTGAGGCAGGAGGATCACTTGAGACCAGGAGTTTAAGGCTGCAGTGAGTATGCTGATGCCACTGCCCTCTAGCCCAGGCAACAGAGTGAGACTCTGTCTCCAAAAAAATGAAATGAAATGAAATAAAATAAAACAGTCATATCTTGCTTTATTGCACTTCACAGACATTACGGATTTTTACAAATTGAAGGTCTGTGGCAACCCTGTGACAAGCAAGCCTATCGGTGCCATTTTTCCAACAGTGTGTGTTCACGTCATATCTCTGTCACATTTTGGTAATTCTTGCAATATTTCAAACTTTTCATTATTATTATATCTGTGATGGTGATCTGTGATCAGTGATCTCTGACGTTACTACTATAATTCTTTTGGGGCGCCATGAATCACACCCACATGAGACAACTAGCTTAATAAATGTGTGTGTTCCAACTGCTCCACTGACCTGCAGTTCCTGTCACTCTCCCTCTCCTCAGGCCTTCCTATTCCCTAAGACATAACAATATTGAAATTAGGCCAATTAATCACCCCATAATGCCCCTAGGTATTCAAGTGAAAAGAAGAGTTTGCATGTCTCTCACTTTCAATCAAAAGCTAGAAATGATTAAGCTTTGTGAGGAAGGCATGTTGAAGGCCAAGACAGGTAGAAAACTAGGCCTCTTGTGCCAAACAGTTAGCCAAGGGTGATGACAGGAGTTTTTTCTTTGCATTTTTCTAGGCTATACAAAGAAAAAGAGAAGAATACTAAACTGCTACTCTAGTGAACTCATGAATGATAAGAAAGTGAAACAGCCTTATTATTGCCAATATGGAGAGATTTTTAGTGGTCTGGAAAGAAGATCAAAAAAGCCACAACATTCCCTTAAGCCAAAACCTAATCCAGAACAAATTCTCTTCAATTCTTTGAAATCTGAGAAAGGCGAGGAAGATGCAGAAGAAAAGTCTGAAGCTAGCAGAGGTTGGTTCATGAGGATTAAGGAAAGAAGCTGTCTCCATGACATAAAAGTGCAAGGTGAAGCAGGAAATGCTGATTTGAGATGGAATCTACTCCTGGTGAAGATGCTAAGAACATAGTTGAAATGACAACAAAGGATTTAGAATATTATATGAATGTAATTGATAATGCAGTGGCAGGGCTTGAGAGGACTGACTCCAATTTTGAAAGAAGTTCTACTGTGTGTAAAATGCTAACAGCATCACACACCACAGAAAAATCTTTTGTGAAAAGAAGAGTCAATCAACATGGCAAACTTCCCTGTTGTCTCATAATATTTTAAGAAATTGCCACAGCCACCCTAGCCTTCAGCAACCACCACCCCTGATCACTCAGCAGCCATTCACAGGGAGGCAAGACCCTCCACCAGCAAAAAGATTATGATTCACAGAAGGCTCAGATGATCATTAGCACTTTTAAGCAATAAAGTATTTTTAAATTAAGGTATGTACATTATTTTTTAGATATAATGTTACCGCACACTTAAAGAGACTGCAGTATAAACATAACTTTTACAGCACTGGGAAACCAAAAATTCAGGTGACTTGCTTTATTGCAATATTTGCTTTGTTACAATATTCGCTTTATTGAAGTGTTCTGGAATCAAACCCACAATATCTCTGAAGTATGCCTATAGTTATTCCCCTCATTCTCTTATATACAAATCTGGTCTGTTATACAAGCAGTTTGTATCCTATTATGCTGACCTCTCTAGCTAAAGCAACATCCCCAGTCACCTAACTTAATTTTATCTTCTTCATTACAAAGTCTGAAATTGCCCTAAGAATGCATCTGCTTATTTAATTCATTTACATGCATTTTATCTATACCTATAGATATAGATACTATAGAGAGTCTACTATAAAGTAGACTCTCTTAGGACAGGAATTCTGGCAGGTTAATTCTGGCACTCAAATATGTGTTGACTGATATCCCAACTGGGCCAAGTATTATACTTACTATACGGTAAATACCACTGGCTTATTCTTTACTCATTTCTCTACCTGTCAGAACACCTATCTCATAAATGTTCACTAATTGTACTATATGATGGGGATGAGAAGACTGAGGGAGCCTTTGTTCTGAAGAGGTAGTAGTTCTTTCTGAATGTCTGAAAGAAGTAGGCAGGTCTTTCTCCTAAACGGCTCCCCCATGTGTCATGCACTGGCACTCCCACGCAATTCAGCTTGTTTCTCTTGGAACTTCTCAAAAGGCACTGGCAAGCAAGGACACAAGTGAACAGGTAGAAAGAATTTAAAATTCATCATCTGGAATGCCTTTTTTGTCTCTTAAGGGTCAGGTACAGAATTAGGCACACGTATATTTAAGGCAAGCCACCACAAAAGTAGTGTGAGAGTGAGGATTCCTACTCTGAGTTAATCATCTCTAAAGTCTCAGTGAAGAAAGGAAATAGTTACGTTTATTCTGAATAATGGAATAATTAAAATCACGGTTTATAACGATCCAGTTCTGAAAACAAAAGAATTGGAGGCGATCCAGACACGGAATGAAAGTACTTAAGGATTCCTAATTTCTAATTATTTTTCTTCTTTCTTCATCACTCAACTCTATTTTGGGTTTTTTTTGTGTGTATACTGAATGAAATTGACATGAAATACCATCAACATCTCTAAATTACTCTAAGGAAACATCCACTAGAGGGTTAGTTCCTGGATAATTTCTTACCATAATGATATATATTAAAACTAAGAGTCTGTGATTATAAAGCAGAGTAGTTATTAGATGAGAAAATTATTCCAAGGGATCTTCCTCTTGGATCCTTCATATATATTCATGGTGTATATTCAGTTAGCCAAGAAAAACAAGAAAACATCTCCTCACCTCTGTAAGATGTTTGGTTTTACACACATGACTAGAAGGTTTTTGTTAGGATTGAGTTGATCTCATATTTCCAAATGTTTTATAACTATTGAAAAAACCTCATAGACTTTTCATTTGCCCTTTGTAGATTAAGCAGGAGCTTTAACAAGCACTCTCCGTCCAGAAAATCAAAGCAGAGGAAAACCCAAGGCTCTTCATGCTAAGTCCTCTCACTACTACTAAGGGCTGAGTTTTATTGTGTTGCCCTCAATTCCAACAAAAGAAATCCTGAAATGCTAAAACATGTGTTATATTATCCACACATCTATTCACATCATTTGTGATGTAGAAAGTGAATCATTTAAAGACCTCCCAAGAAATCATTTAAAAAGACTTTTCTCTCATCTTATCTTATTAATTTCAGAAGACATCAATTCTTTCATAAAGGTTCAAATATTATCAAACTGACAATCACAGGAAAATATATGAGCTTCATGTCAGCAATGGTTTGATAAAACCAGCATTCCAATAAGCCACAATCATTTTAGAATAATATCTCACAATTTACCAAGAGCTTACTTACTATGTACTGTGGGCTGTATTCTCAGTACTTTACACAACTGTCTCACTTTAATGTTTATAACTCCATTTCCATGTTACAGATGAAGAAGTTTGGCTACAGAAAGATTAAATCATTTGCTGATAGATAATAAAGTTAGGATCAAAACTCTGGAAATATAATTTCAGAGCCTAGACTCTGAATTATTAGGCTATACTGCCACTAGTATTTAATCCTCATCAACATAAAAAATAAGGAGTATAAAGAAAGTCCATCTAGCAATTCTTCAAAACCTCTTCTATCTCAACAATTATTAAGTTCCACTACAGGCTAAGAAACCCCTCCTTGGTTACTTTTCTTCATACTAGTTACTCTGTTAGACCATCAAGTTAAATCCACCTAAATCATTTTAGAGTGGCCTCTTAAGTACAATGATACTGAAAACACCTCACCAAATCTCTAGGCAAATTCCTCTCTAATCCTCCAGCTCAGGCAAAAATCATCTTAACAGATCCTACTTTTACTAAGAGACTTTGAGACATAGAGTTCTTCAACTACTGAATCTCACTTAACATTCAGACAAAGCCAAAGAGGGAAAAAAACAATTCTAGACAGGAGAGAGTGGTCAACAGCTACATGCTGAAGACAGGTAAAATGTGATGATCACAGAAAAGTGCCCTTTAGGGTACTAGGTAAGGCGAGTGGGAGAGGCCAAAGGCAGAGTGAGCGCAGAGGACAGAACAACGAATAGAAAACAAGAAAGTGAAGACAGCAAGAGTGTAGGAGAAAACCCTTGGCTATAAAGGAAAAAACCAACTGGGGAACAGGAGCTGTATTCAGACAGCAGTCCAAATCGGTCTTCATATAATTCAGATAATTCCATTCCCCTAAAGCAGCAGTTCTAAAACTTTGTAGCATCAGGACTCTTCTATACCATTAAAAACACTGAGAACCTCCCCCCACCACCAAGCTTTTGTTTATGTGGACTATTTCTATCAGTATTTACTGTATTAGAAATTAAAATGAAAATTTAAAAAATATGTATTAATTCATTTAAAATGATAAAAGCTCAATATGTTAACATGCATAAAAAATTTTATAAAAATAACTATTTTCCACAACAAAAAAGTGACAGAATAACAGTTTTATAATTTTTGCAAATCTCTTAATTTTTAGCTTAGTAGAAGACAGCCAGATTCTCATATCTGCTTCTTTTCAAAACGGCGTCTTGGGTAAAGTATATGAAAAAAATCATGTGGAAAAGGGAGGAGAATTTTAAAAGCTTTTTCAGATAATTGTAGATATTCTTCTTTGATACTACATCGAAACTCTGACAAGTGGTAGTTTCTTCAACGTTATTTCTAACTAAGAAACTATAGCAATGAACTTTCTGTATTCTGTTACATTAAATCCATTAAGGTATCTTAGATTTTGAATGGATCTTTTACTAATATCTGATTTTATAACATCATGCATTAGTCATTTAGAAAATACTGGTTAACTGAGTTATGCAGATTTTTCAAACATTAACCTATTTATTGTACAATATTACACATTTGCTAATATCACCACTTATCTCATCAGAAAAGTCTTTAAGTACTGTAAAGCTGCCAGACTCACAATAACAAGTTTCCTCAAATTCCCAAATTTCCCCAAAGTTTGAATTTTATTATTGGCCACAAATACTATCAGTTGTTTTCTTAAAGTGACAGGCTCACTTCATTCATTTTCCAGATCAGCAGATTTATATGAAACCCGTGCCACTAACAAGATTAGTTGTGAAATTCCTTAAAAATCCCACTCCAGGGAGGTCTTCAACTGCACAAACTTCACAATGAAAATATGTAAAACAGATAGAGGTAACAGTGTATCTCACTTTCCCATATGCAAATGAGATAACTAGATGATCTTTAAATTCCCTTCCAGCTGACAGTGGACTCAGTATGATTCAACATTCTAAGCAATTAATTAACTGATACAAGTTCTTGGAAAATTAGAAGAAGAACCCAAATTAACTTACATAAACTAATTCACATATTCAAAAATATCTTAAAGTACGAAAAAATTTAATCAAGACAACATAAACAATACATGAGACAACAGTAACATTGGAAGGCTGTTCCATGATCAAAGTTTACTTGAGTTAGCTAAATCCAGTCTTAGTACAGATGGATGATTTGCACTGCAGTTCCAGGCTAACGTGGCAGAGGGAGGGGTTTGAGGGTGTGTGTGTGTGTGTGTGTGTATGGGTTTTTTTTCCCAAATTAGATGTATTTTTCCTTCCAAAGGGAAAGATATAGAAAAAAATTGACAGTCACAGAAAAGACAAACTAACCACACCTAATTTTATTTGGGGAGTGGAAGGTGGGTGGAGGGAGACAGAATATGAATACAGTGTTCTGATACCAATAATAAAAAAAACTAAGCCCACAGTGAAATTTCAAAATAAAAGACTATTAAATCAGAAAAAAAAGACTATTAAATCAGGTTCAAACTAGCAAGAAGTAGAGATTGCAAAGTGGCAGAATTTGCTGAATTTGCGGCAGCTGTGCCCCAATGAATTATTTCCGAGAGCGGGTTCCTCCCTCTGTAGCTAAGGCAAATTATTGCATCAGGCACCCGCGCAGGAGAAACCCGTTTGGTGTTTACCACCAGGTCATCGATCCCCGGGGTCCTACTGCAAGCTTTTAGCTCTACCCAACTAACTGGATATGAGAATCATTTGAGATAATCTTTTCCTTGCCCTCTCTATATTCTATTCTTTATGCGGTGCCCTCAGAAAAGGAGGCCTGTATTAAGTCACCAAGTCCTCCAGCCTTGCCTCCCTTCCGCAAAATCAAATTCCAAGATGTTCCATACTAAGGATGGCTGACTTCACCGAGTAACTCCGCAACATTTACAGTTGCCCGGGTTTACGATCTGGGAGCTCACTCCTTCCAAAAAGCCTTTTCAGAAGCCAGAAAAGATGACAGGCGCGAAAGGATGATGAATTCACCGCATTGGAAAAGAAAGTTCGACACCGCCTCACATCCACGTTTCAACTTTTATCTTCTCAGCCATCGTTAGGCTAACTAAGCACTGAATGAAGGAAGATGTAAGGGAGGAAACACAATTCAAAGCATCCTGAAGATTCGAGAGACTGGGCGTACATGAAAGAACCGGCAGCTTCGGCTCAGCACAGACCGGGGAAAGAATTAGGAACCTCTACACCCAGGGTGCACAGAGCACAGCAGAGCCTGCAAGACTGAAGTTAAGGTTATTCAGCTAGGACACGAGGAGGACCAAAGGGTTACAGATCCCAGCCCTACTGGAGACCTAAGAGGCGCGGGCAGCTACAGGGATCGGGAAAAGAGAAACAGATCGGGAAGGCAGAGACGCAGATACCCAAGGGGATCGAGGGAGTCAGTCATCCAAAAAGAGGGAGGATGGGAGTACGAGGGAAGGAAGGTGGCCGATGCATGGGGGACTTGGGTCCAAAGTGGGGAGTCGAGGAAGACACCAGAGTAGGAAGGGAAAGGGGTAACCCACGAGGTAGAGGGGTGCCCAGGGCAAGGAAGGATGACCAGGAGAAGGGTCTGGGGAGGAGAGCCGGAGGCTGAGCGGAGGGCGCAAAACGCCGGTACCTGCTGGCGCACGGCTAGTCTGAGAGGTGCCAGCACCTCCTCAGCCCCGGCGCCGTCCATGCTGCTCCGGGAGGCGGCGGCGGGGTAAGAGGTCGGGGCGCGGGAGGGCGCGCCGAGGAAGCGGCGGGGCGGGAGCGAGGGCCGGGCCGGGAGCCGGGGCGGCAGCGATAGCAGCAGCAGAGCGGCGCGGGCAGCTCTAAGCACCGCCGGGCGCGGAGAGGGCATGAGCCGGCTGCGGCCCTGGGCGGTCCGGAGGGGGCGGCGGCGGCGGCGGAAGAGGCGCGCGCGGCCCGGCCCGGAGCATGATGAAATCGCCGCGTAAACGCCGCGTAAACGCCGCGGCGCGCGCGCAGCCGCACATTCCCCACCCCAGACGCGGCGCCGGGCCGCCGCCCGCAGATTCGACACAAAACCCGGAAGGACGCGGCCGAGGGTTTGCTGCTCCTTGGGTGCCGGGCAGGGCTGCGAGCGAACAAATTTGCACAGAAGTGCGTCCAGCCACCCCAGCAGGGGGGACATTCAAGGGCACAGCTCCATCCGAGACCTGCAGACCGAGACGCACGAGGACTTTCAAAGCATAGGTTCGTACACCGGAGCTGACACTCGGGCCGGCCCGCTTGAACACACTTCGGCTGCTGTTGTTTCGCGCTCTGCGCCCTAAAAGGGTCGTAAAACATCAAATCAGACAGGGACGTAGACTTAATGTTGCTCAAGCTCAAGTGTTCTTAAGATGAGGAAACAGGCCCTGAGAAGTGAACGATTTGCCCAGTGTCACACATCCACGGCTCGCCAATGTCAAAACTAAAGCCCGGGAAAGGTAGAGGAGGAGTTAGGGGTAAGGGTCACCAGAGGCTTTTCAGAGAAGATAAATCTGATCTGCCTTTGCGGAGCAAGCAGATCTTGGTCCAGGATTTGGACCAAGAGAGACGAGGAAGAGCAAGAGGTAACATTCGGAGAGACGAGAAAAGGCAGGGATGTGGAGATGAGAATCCAGGTGCCCGGTAAATCCCTCTGCTTGGAGTTGCCTCAGCTGACCAGCCATCCAGAGTTGGCTTCCTCCTGCCCCAAGGGTGGGGTGGCTGAAAAGCTGGATTCCCTCTCCAGAAAGGGAAGAGAAAAATAATGTCTTGGTTAGAAAAAACAGCACTGCGCACACCCACAAAAATGCCTAAAATGAAAATGATGGAACATGTCAAATGATGCCTCTACACTGCTAAGGGGACTGTCAACTGGTGCAGCCACTTTGGAGAACTCTGGCAGTATCTACCGAAGCTGACCATATGCACCTCCTTGTGTCCCACAGTTTCACCCCAGGAATGTACAAGAGTTGACAGACTCACCATAATGAAGTCTCCTTTCCCAGTAGTATGAAAGTCCATGTTACTTCTCTTCCTGTTTCATATTTTTAAAACTTTTATTCCATGATTTGATATTAATTATAATTCATTTGGCTTTTATTTTACTAGGTAATTTTGAATTAATTTTTATTTATTTACTTAATTTAGAGACGTGGGTCTTGCTCTGGAGAGCCTGGAGCCCGAAGTGCAGTGGTACAATCATAGCTCACTGTAACCTCAAACTCCTGGGCTCAAGGGATCCTCCTGCCTCAGCTTCCCTACTAGCTGGGATTACAGGCATGTGCCACCTTGCCAGGCTCTATTTTAATATTTTTAAATGTGAAAAACCATTTTAATTTTACTTTCATTTAAATTTTTATTAAAATGTTCAAATCCTGTACACTTTGAATATAACTATGTATATATTTTTTTAATTCTTTAGACCAGTAATGTCTCATCCATTTTCATGTTAGGACAGTCCTGACAGGACTGCAAATCCGTTCTTCCCTCCACCTGTTTATCCTCTCCACTGCAGCTTCAGTCATTATTTCTAAAAGGCAAATCTGACCATTTTGTTTCCCTTCTCAGGACACTTCAACGGGCCCTTCATGGCCCTTAGCAGAATTATCCAAACAGTTTTCATTTGAACATTGTGTCTGCAAGATAATAGTTTATATTTGTTGAGAATTCACTATGTACCAGTTAGTGTTTTAAGTTATCTCATGAAATTTATTCACCCTGTGTAATGAGATAGGCTCATAATTAGTCCCATTTTACAGATGTGGGATTCAAGGCACTAAGATACTAATTTATCCATAATTACACAACTACTGAGTATGGGGCCAGAATATGAGCTGAGGGTAGAGGCAGATTTACCATGTAGCTAATGAAGCTTTAAATGACCTTCAGAGCCTTTCTCTTGGATAGGCTCTTTCAATACCCTGCAAGAAGCCCTCGCATTGTGCACACATGATCATATATTTTTCTTTTCTCTCTCTCTCTCTCTCTCTCTCTCTCTCTCTCTGTCTCTCTCTCTCTCTCTCTGAGAGATGGGATTTTGCTCTGTTGCCTAGGCTGGAGTGCAGTAGCTCAATCATAGTTCACTGCAGCCTTGAGCTCCTAAGCTCCAGTGATCCTTCCACCTCAACACTATAGGTGTGCTATCATGCCTGCCTAATTTTTTGTTGTTTTTTACTTTTTGTAGAGATGATGTCTCACTTTGTTGCCCAGGTTGTTCTTGAACTCCCGGCCTCAAGTGATCCTCCTGCCTCGATCTCCCAAAGTGCTGGTATTACAAATGTGAGCCACTTCTCCTGATCGTCTTTCTTTTTTTTTGAGACAGAGTCTTACTCTGTTGCCCAGACTAGAGTGCTGTGGCGTCAGCCTAGCTCACAGCAATAATCTCAAACTCTTGGGCTCAAGTGATCCTACTGCCTCAGCCTCCTGAGTAGCTGGGACTACAGGCATGTGCCACCATGCCCAGCTAATTTTTTCTATGTATATTTTTAGTTGTCCAGCTAATTTCTATTTTTAGTAGAGATGGAGTCTCGCTCTTGCTCAGGCTGGTCTCGAACTCCTGAGCTCAAACCAGCCTTGACCTCCCAGAGTGCGAGGATTACAAGCGTGTGCCACCGCACCCAGCCCCCTGATCGTCTTTCTTTATTAAAGTTAGTTTCTTTAAGGGAAATAAGTTTTGCACACATTAAAATGAGCAAAAGTGTGCAGTTCAATGGGTTTCGACAAAGGAATACCCTCTTGTAACCCCCACTCTGAAGAAGATAAAGGACGTTTCCCTCACCCCACAAGTTCCTTTGCATGTCTTCCTAGTCATCCCACCCTCTACAACCAGGCAATCACTATTCTGATTTCTTTCCTCTTAGATTTTTTTCTGTTCTAGACTGTCATATAAATGGAATCATGTAATATGTACTGTGTCTGACTTCTTTCAATGAGTATACTGTCTGAGAAATTAATCCATGTTGCTGCATGTAATTCATCTTTTCTATTGCTTTGCAGTATTCTAGTGTATGAATATACTATAATTTGTTAATCCGTTCACTAGTTGATAGACATTTGGGTTGTTTCCTATTATTATGAATAATGCTGCCGTGAACATTCTTACACATCTTTTTTTGTGAACATATATTTTCATTTCTCTCAGTAAATACCTAGGTATGAAATTTCTGGGTTGAAGGATAGATGCATATTTAGTTATATTAGATGTCACAAGTTTTTCAAATGTGGTTGCACCATTTTACACGCTCACAAGCAATATGTAAGAGTTCTAGTTGCTCCACAGCATTGTCAACATTTGGCGTTGCCTGTGCTTCAGATTTTAGCTATTCTAATGGTTGTATCTCATTGTGATTTTTATGCATTTTCCTGATGATTAATGGTGTTGAGTGTGTTTTCATGTGCTCAAATAGCCATTTGTATATTTTCTTTTGTAAAATGTCCTATTTTTTGTCCATTTTTATTGGTTTCTTTGCTTAATATTGAGTTTTAAATGTAGATATCATAGTATTATGATATATATTAATATGTTGGTTTTCATCCACAGTTCCTATGGAATTTCATAACTCCCACAGTCCTTGTTATAAAGTTGGGGCACTTAAGGCCTCAGGAGATAGAATCTCTCTGGCCTCTTGTCCTCCTTTTACCTGCCCAAGGCAGGATTCTAATCTGACTGTGATTCAAAAGACTCTCATTACAGAAAGGGTCCTGCCCCATACCCTGGAGGAAGGAATGCTACACGGAGAGACCAAGAAGAACAGACAGGCCTTGCTGGGTTTAGATGATGGGCTTTTTGTCAAGTTGCATTTCTACATGATTGTCAATCATGCCTATGTAATGAAGCCTCCATAAAAACCCAAGAGGACTGGGCTTTGGGAGCTTCTGGATAGCTGAACACGAGAAGGTTCCTAGAGGGTGGCCCACCAGGGAGGGCATGGAAGCTCCACACCCCCTACCCCATACTCACCTCTTCATCTATAACCTTTGTAATATCTGTTATAATAAATCAGTAAATGTAAGTAAGTATTTTTCTGAGTTCTGTGAGCTGCTCCAGCAAATTAATTGAACCCTAAGAGGGAGAGGGTGGTCGGAACCCAAATTTGAAGTTGGTCAGTCAGAAGCTCCAGAGGCCCAGACTTGCGACTGGTGTTGGTGTAGGGGCATTCTTGGGGACTGAGCCCTCACCCTGTGACATCTGATACTGTCAGTTTTCAGTATGAAATGTTGCTTCTTAGCACGCCCATGGCTGAAGAATGATGGGACACACCAAAGTCGGGCAAGCACGAAAATGAGGTTTACTGAGGAGAGAAAAATAGGATTATAGGGCAAGAGCAAGATACAGGTTTACAGAACATGGTACATATGCCACAGATGATGACCGCACCCCTTTTTGCAGCAGAAAAAGAGAGCTTGGTTATGGTCTGGGTCTTGTTTTATGGTGTCCAGATAGGGATGTCCCTGTGGTTCAAACATCACCATAGAACCACTTTGATTGGATAGTTGGGGAGCTGCATGACCTAAGTCTTACTGTGCATGTGGGTTCTAGGTCACTTTCCGATTTTATGGTACACATGTGACTTGGCCCAGGGGCTAGAGAGTCCTCTGCATTCTTTTGCAGCTGGCATACCAAGTTCTGATGGGCAGATATGTAGGATATTCTCTCCTTCCCCAGATATGGAGAATTAGGGCTGGGCAGGACCAAGATGGGGGCAAACGCACCCACTGCCGTCCCTAGGAGACCTGGAATTCCTCACTATCTACCTAACATTCCTCATTCTCCATTCCAGAGGCCCAGATCATTGGGTAGGATGTGTTGACTCATCTGGCTACTTCGTGCTGAGTAGGGGGCGATAATCCCTATAAGGGTGGCCTCTTGTAGGTTCTCCAGGGTCTCTCCTGGGGACTTTGTTCGGTACATGTACTTGGTAGATTGTTGTAGGTGAGGAGGTAGGTGCCAGGGCTGACAGAGAAGGTAGGACCATTTGTCACTCAATGGCTTCTAGACAGGATGAAATAAATTTAGTTAGAAAATTCATGAGGATTGGTCACAATATAAGAGTTCCTAGGATGCAAAGTAACGGGGTGACCAAGGGAATTATTAAGGGCATCCCGTTACTCAGGGCCTAGAGGTCTTGCCTCATGTCTGGAGATTGGAAGCAGACTCTAGGATGGCATTGATGTTGTTCCGAACCTGTCCTGATCTGTTAACGTAGAAATAGCACTGTTCTTTAAGAACAAGTAGGTGCTACAGTTAGAAGATTGAGTGCCCACCTATTTTGCAAGGCAGCCCCTGCCAGTGACTCTGTTCCTATAAAAGGGCGAGTGCATGGCTAGTTTTTAGCAGGGCTCGTGCTGTCTCTGCAGCCAAAGACTGCTGCAGTCCCAGGGATGTGCCTTCTGTGGCTACTTCTAGCAGCAGCTGCTGTTCCCATAGGGCAGAAAGTGGTGATTTGCATTGCCAGGGCAAAAGGTGTCTTGCCCATGGACAGTTTTGCTACTTCTCTGAAGGAGCCACAGCAGGAGGTGTCCACGTGAACAGGCACTGGAGATCCTCCAAGGGAGTACACGAGTATTTGTCTCCGGTGTTGGAGTCCTTTCGTCCACAGGAGCTGGATGAGTTTCATTTTGGTCCTTCCATGGCTTTACCCGAGAATGATGGATCCAAGTAGGTAGCCTGGGACCTTAATAGCTGTTGGGGTAGAAAGTAAGACTGGATAAGGACGTTTCCACACGGGGGCTAGCTACGAAGTGGGGGACCCATCCTTCTACTTGTTTGATGAGCACTGAGTTCCCTCGCTGACAGCAAGGACTAGGGGAAGAAGGGTCTCTAGGCAGTAGCTTGTGTTCTTCTATAATCCTGTCCTTGCTCCCACTCAGTAAACTTCACCTTGTGCTTGCCTTACTTTGGTGCATCTGGTCATTCTTCGGCCATGAGCACAGTAAGAACCGACATTTCAGACTAAAACCTGACATATTTGGTGCCGTGACTCGGATATGTCTCTCTACGCAAGCGTTTCTCCATAACGCTCTTGTTTTGGGATTCCCGCCCTTGCTTTCACTTTTCCACCCTTGCCATTACTGTGACTCGGATGTTTCTCTTTGGGCAAGCCAGCTCACCTTTCTTAAGGGATCCTTCTGGCTCAGCCTCCCGAGTAGCTAGGACTACAGGGGTGCACTACCACACCCGGCTATTTTTTAAATTTTTGTAGAGACAGGGTCTCACTATGCTGCCCAGGCTGGTCTCAAACTCCTGGGCTCAAGCGATGCTCTCGCCTCAGCCTCCCAAAGTGCTAGGATTACAGGCATGAGTCACTGCGCCTGGTCTGCTCTTACTGTATTGTATTGTATGGTATTGTATTTAAATGAAATTTAAATTTCATTTTTAAATTATTTACACCCTCAGTACCAGAAACTGAAAATATAACTTTAGCCCTTCTATGATTTTCAAACAGTGTTTAGCTTCAGCCAATTGGACAGAGGACAAATTCTTCATGAAAAATGAGACAGAAGAGGCATAAGTCACTTCAAAATAGAAGGCAACAAAAGGAAAATAATGAAGTCTTTCTTTTCTTTTAATTTATATTTTGATAGGTTTAGGGGTACAAGTGCTTTTTGGTTGCATAGATAAATTGTGTAGTAGTGATGTCTGGGTTTTTAGTGTACCTGTCACTATTGTTCTTTTTTAGCTTCTCGAGGTGGAAACTTAGTTTATTGTTAGCCTTTCTTCTTTTTTAAAACAAACATTTAAAACTATAGATTTCCCTCTAAGTACTACTTTAGTTGAACCCCGAAATTTTAGATATATTGTGTTTTCATTTTCATTTAGTTCAAAATACTTTCTAATTTCCTTTACAATTTTTTCCTTGACCTGTTAGTTATTGAGAAGAATGTTATTTAATTTTCAAATATTTGGAGCTTTTTAAAACATATCCTCGTATTTTTACTATTGCTTTCTAATTTAATTCCCATGTGCTCTGAAGAAAACTCTTGAAATTTATTGACTTGTTTTATGATCCAACATATGGCATATCTTGGCCAATGGTCCATGCATACTTTAAGAGTGTGTATTATGCATTTGTTGTATGTAGCGTACGCATGTCAATTAGATCAAGGTGGTTGATAATGTCATCCAGTGTCTCTATCACATCAACCTAAATAACAGACAGAGAGATTCTCCAAAGATATTGAGTTTATTCAGGAGTGTGCAGGGGATTTTCAAATCTGGGATATGCAGGCCATAGGGACCATAAACATATCCAAGGAGGCTGAGGCAAAGAAAAGCTGTTAGAGGCAAAAGGGAAAAGCACACATAATTTGTTTTGAAACAAAGAGGACATCGGTTACAGGGGCTCAGTTATTGCAGGAGTTTATGCTAGTTCATTAGCGGAGACAGTTCGTTGTCAGGCAGATGTTCATGTACATCCAGCTAGCTGTCTTTGTGACTGGTGTAGCAAGCTGCAGTGTGAAAAGTCCTTGGCAAAAGTTCTCATTGCAGGCATACGTGCATAAGGGCCCTTCGGAGAGTCTTTGTAATAGTGCTTCTCACAGGCGTGTGTGCGTGAGGGCCTCCTTAGCCTCCTGGATTTACTTACTTATTTTTGTTAGAGTTTTACACAAGTGACTCCATTTCGATTCTGACAACTTTCACAATCATTACTGATTTTGTAATGACCGAGAGAAGATGTTAAAATCTCTAACCATGACTGTGGATCTGTCTGTGTCTCTCTTTAGTTCTGTCATGTTTGCTTTATGTATTTTGAATTTATTATCATGCACATACACATTTATAATTGTTATGTCTTCCTGATGAATGACACTTTTGTTATTGTGAAATGTTCCTCTTCATCTCTATACCTCTTATCTTTAAATTTATTTAACCTAATGTTAATATAACCACTCCAGGTTTTTTATGATTAGTGTTAATGGCCTCCGAGAAGTTGGGGCCTTTTGCCAACAGCCATGTGAGTAAACCATCCAAGAGCGGGCCCCCATCCAGCCTTTGGATGACTGCAGCCCAGCCCACATCTTGAATCTAACCTTATGAAAGACCCTGATCTAGAACCACCCAGCAAAGCTGTTCCCAAATTTCTGACCTACAGAAACAGTGAGATAATAAATATTTGTTGTTTTTTAAGCTGCTAAATTATGGGGTAATTAGTTCCACAACAACAAATGACTATTGCAGGGGTCTTCCCTGAACTGGGTATACAGTCCCTTTCTTTGAGAAGTAAGGTCCCTTCAAGGGACCTCTTGGGGCTTTAGCAGTGAGGTAGTGTCCTCCTTGAATCTTCCATACTGTATCAGAGCCCTGGCATCTGTCACATAGTCATTCAATAAACATCTACCCCTTTACTTGAAAAGCAGAGAACTCCAGGGCTTGATTTTCTGGGTCTTATTTCCTTAGGCTCAGACAACCCACAGCAGGAAGCAAAGCAGGTCGGTGCCCTCAAGACGGCTCTAAGTGCAAGAGAAGTGAACCTGGCTTGTGAGCCAGATGATCTGGCTTCATTAATTCTCTTTGACTCTTCTTCTGGGCTCTGAACCAATAACAACATTTTGACTCCTGCCTCTCTTAGCAAAGATTTGTTTCAGCCTCTGTCCTCCAAGAATGAGGAGGCAAGGTCCCTTGAAGCCTGAGTGATAATGTCAATGGCTGAGGCAGGGCCATTTATTATAAGATTTAATTTCTGTTTTGATTTCACTGGTATAGAAGCATCAGGAGAAAAGAAGTATGTTTCCCTTCCTTTCCTCTTTGATTCCCAGGGCATAGTCAAAGGAAGAGTTTATCCTCTAAGCTGTTTAATTAGGGATTGGGGAGAGGGTGCCCACTCAGGGGCTTGTAGAGTGAGAAGCAGAAGTAGCCGGAGTGCCAGGATCTATAGAACCAAGGTCCGTGGATGCCAGAAGAAATGGAGACCTGCAGCTGTTCCCAAATAGCACCTGGGTGACAGTGGCAGGGGCTCAGGGAGAAGCGGTCATGTGGTACTCTCAGGGAGGCGAGGCCCCAGTGCTGGGGATCCTAACCTTTGCAAGGACTCCCACGTTCCAGCTTGGCACACATGTGACCAAACTGTTGGCCTTCAAGGGACGTCTTAGGATTTGAACAGTGAATGTCATGGGAATGAGGTAGTATCCTCCCTGAATCCTCTGTGCTGTATGAGAATCCTGATGCCTGTCATGTAGTCATTCAATAAAGATTTGCAAAGCACCTATTATGTGCTAGGCATTGTTCTAGGCACTAGAGGGACAGCAGCGAACAAAACAAAGTCCCTATTTACGTGGAGCTTATAGTCTTTGGGAACTGATTAGCAATATAAAAATAAGCCGATTAATAAATAGTTTCAGATACTGATAAAACTCTTAAAATACTAAAGTAGGAAAATTTGATAGATGAAGGACTACAAGTGTCGGGGGAGGGAGGAAAATCAGGAAAAGAAAATAATAAATATTGACTTTTAGGTATTTTTAGCCTGAGCAAACAGGTAAATCGTGGTGCCTTTCCTGATGTGGAGACAACAGGGAGGTGAGCAGGCTCCCTGCGTCCGCGGGAAGGGATCCAAAACTTGGGTATAGGTTAGAGCTGGGGAGGAACCTGATGATGGGGAACAGGAAGGCAGGTGGATGAAGAGAGAGGCAGACGCTGTGTGAAGAGCAGGGATCTCCCGCTGTTGGCATCTGTGAAGTCTGGGGAAAGTCGTTTGTTGGGCGTAAGGGGAAGGCTGCCAGGCTGCAGTGTGGAGGAGGATGGGGAAGGCTCGGAAGAGCCTTCATGGAGAATAGCCAGGTAGACCCTGCTGGGGAGGTGTGGACACGATGCAGGCCAGACCTGGAAGCCCAAGAGAGGCTGGAGAATGTTGTGGGTTGAATTGTGTCCCCCCAAAAAGGTACATTGACATCCCAATCCCTGCTACTCATGAATATAGCCTGGTTTGGAAATAAGGTCTTAGCAGGTATAAGCAGGATAAAGTCATTAGGGTGGGTCCTTAATATAATATGACTGGTGTCCTTAGGAGAAGAGGGACATGTGGGCACAGAGATCCACAGAGAGAAGGCCAGGTGAGGATGGAGCAATGCAGCTGCAAGACCAGGGACACCAAGGACTGATGGCCACCAGCAGCAGCAGCTAAGAAGAGGTGAGGACAGATTCCACCTGGAGTCTCAGAGAGAGCAGGGCTCTGCTGATACCTTGATTTCAGTCTTCCAGCTTCCAGAACTATGAAAGAACAAATGTCTGTTTTTTAAAAATATGGAACACTTCACAAATTTGTGTGTCATCCTTACACAGGGGGGCATGCTAATCTTCTCTGTATTGTTCCAATTTTAGTATGTGCACTGCCAAAGAAAGCACTTTTTTGGAGGAAGCGGGGGTGTTTTTAATTAAGAAAGCACATTGGATTTGGCCAAATGCTTTTTGGAGGGCGTCTATAGAGATGATCGAGTGATTTCTGTCATTTATTCTATTAATACCTTGTATTACGTGAGCTGATATTGGGTGTCAAGCCAACTTTGCATTCCTGGGATAGATTCCACTTGGTTGTGGTGTATAATACTCTCTCTATGTTGCTGAACTTGGTTTGCTAATGTTTTGTTCAGGATTTTTTGTGTTAATATTCATAAGTGATACTGGTCTATAGTTTCCTTGTGTTGTATATCTTTGGTTTTGTATCAACAATACTGGCCTCGCAGAATGAGGAAGTCTACCTTCCTCTTCTGTACTTTGGAAAAGTCTATGAAGATTTGGCATTAATTCTTCTTTAAACATCTGACAGAAATCACCAATGAAGTTACTTGGCCATGGGCTTTTCTTAGATGAAAGTTTATAAATTACTAGTTCAAGCTCTTTACTTGTGCTAAGTTGTGTTAGCTGCCTAGGGCCGCTGTAATATATTATCGCAAACTGGGTGGCCTAACACGGCAGAGATTTATTCTCTCACAGCTATGGAGTCCAGAAGCCCAAAATTAAGTGTCAGCTGAGCCATGCTCCTTCTTATGGCTCTAGGGAAGTGTCCTTCCTTGCCTCTTCCTAGCTTCTGGTGGTTGCTGACAATCCTTGGCGTTCCTAGGCTTGTGGCAGCATAACTCCAATCTCTGCCTCCATCTGTACATGGTTTTCTGCCCTCTGTGTGTCTCTTGTTGTTTTAAACCACCCAGTTTGTGTTACTTGATTAATGGCAGCCCTAGAAAACTAACTCAGAAACCATGGTTCTTTCTTCACCCACTTAATCTTTATTCTTTCTGATTATAAAAGTAATACAAGCTCTTTGGAAAATTCAAATATTACAGAAACATATGGCTTGGAAATTGAAAGCCAGAAAAAGAAAGAATAAGGAGGGAAGGGAACATTCTCTCTCTCTCTTTTTTTTTTTTTTGAGACAGGGTCTCACTCTGTTGCCCAGCCTAGCGTGCAGTGGAGCGATCATAGCTCACTACAGCCTCAAACTCTTAGGCTCAAGGAATCCTCCTTCCTCAGCCTCCCAAGTAGCTGGCACTGCTGGCATGGGCTACCACATTGGCTAATTTTTTAAATTTTTTGTAGAGAAGGGGTCTTGCTGTGTTTCCCAGTCTTGTCTTGAACTCCTAGTTTCGAGTGATCCTCTTGCCTCAGCCTCCAGAGTCACTGGGATTACAGGCATGAACAACTGAGCCCAGTTTGTAATTTTTAATATACAGAATGCACCTGTTCTGTTTCCATTGTTTTACAACCTGAATTACCTCTACATTTAAAAATACTTTTAAATGGAGGAAAAGTGAAAGTCCTTCAAAATCTAACTCCCCAGAGATAAACTGTATTATAATATCAGGTCCACAATTTGCACTATTTCTAAGCATCCATTTTGTATACATACACATAATATTTCTACAGGAATTATTGTATGAAGCATATTGCAATGCATCTTGCTAGCAACTTAAGACCAGGTAGGAGTGATCATTCTATAATATCTGTACATACATCTGTAGAGACCCTGAGTTTCCAGTAGGCACAGTCTTTAATCTGTTGTGATGATCCCTGGCAGTACTCAGTGGCTGGGAGCCCAAATCCCAGGCTAAGGTGGGACCAGATGGACAAGTTGTTTATCAGAGACTCAGTGGCACCGAGTGAGGAAGGGCCCCCAGGATGGTTTTGGTTTCAGCCTCCCCAGACACCTGTCAGGCCAGGCCTGTGACAGTCACCTGCACTGGCCAGAATCTCCCACCATGCGGCTATCTCCCAACTCAAGCTCCATCTGCCCCGTCTCAGGGATGATCCACCCTCCACATTGTCTCCTCCCGGGGCTGCCCCTGAGACCCTCTGGCCTTCTGACGCCTGTGTCGCAGCCTCATTTGAGGTGTCTGTCCTTCCCTTCCAGCATATTCAGAAATCTCCATTCCCATTTCCCCTTTGAGCCCTGGGTATCTGGAACCCCGGTGCTGCCTTGAGGGTGGGCTCAGCGCAATGGCATGACCTCGCCAGGCCTTACCACAATGCCGCCCCGAGGTGCCTCTGGCTTAGAACTGCTCAGCCTGTAGAACCTGCCTGCAGGAAGGATTTCTCCTTCAGGCCCTCCTTTGCTGCAACCCTGGACGTGCCCTCAGCAGATCCTGGAACAGAAGCTGCCCTGTCACTGCCAAAGCGCAGGCCTCGGGGCCTGAGGAGGCCTCGTACCTCTTCCACTTGCTCCTCAGGGCAGTCTTTCCTCAGCCCTGGCATGTGAGAGGCCCTGGGAGGCATTTCTCTCTCAAAGCTCTTTGTGCAGGGAAGAGAAAAGGGAGGCTGGGCCTCTACTTCCCTCTGCTGTTCTCTTTCTCCTTTCCAGAAATTTCTAACAGTTGAACCCACTCCTTAACTTGGTCATTTTCCTTCTTTAACACGTATTTGCTGACCATGAGTAGCACTTTTTATTTTGCCCTTTGCTCTTTGGTTCATACATTAATTTTTCATACACCCTCCTCTAGATTTTCTCCCCTCGTGAGAGATATAAAATTACGGAGTTCTGCCTCAGTTGCCCAGCCCCGGCTTTCGTCCAGCCCAGACCGCCAGGACCCTAAGTGATGCTTCTCAGACTCTGCTGTGGGAGGAAAGGCAGCACGTTTCTAGGCCCAGCTCCTCCTCTCTCTGCGTGACCTTAAACCAGGCCTTTCCCCTCTCTGGCCTCAGTCTCCCCATCTGAACAACGAGAGCAACTTGGTCTGCTGAACTTCTGCCCCCTTCTTGCCCAGAGTTTATGAACTTGTGACTTAGGGAGACATAATCCCTAAGAAATGGAAGGAGAGCAGGTTTCACTCTGTCCAGCAGAGGGGAGCAGCTACCCACAAACCAACACCTAGGCAAGGCCAGGCTGCGATGGAGCTGTGGGTAAGCTCCGCCTTCAGAGACCATTGGTGCAGAAAACTAGCCTCTGAGCCAAGGGGCTCCAAGCCGAAGAGACCCTGTGCCTGCCCAGGGACCCCAGGGAAGTCCTCCAGGCTCCTTCTCAGCTCTAAGGCATCCCAGACTTCCCATCCCTCTTTTGCAGAGAGAAGGTGGGTTGGGTGAGTAAATATGAGTCGTGTCTGGCCTGGCCAGTTTGGTGGGAAAGAGGAAGTCTATTCAAGCCAGAAAGACAAGATAGGCAAAAACAGACAAATAAACAAAAAGCCTCACTTGTCAACCTTCTAGGTTGACAAGTCTCCAGCTGGATGGACCTCAGACTCTCTCTAATGATTTTAATTGTGTCCCCTCTCTCTAATGATTTAAAAGATACAAAGATAAAATTGTATCTTTAAAAAGATAGGTCACCTCAGAACGTGATCTTATTTGAAAACGGTCATTGCAGATGTAATTAATTAAATTGAGAGGAGTTCATACTCGAGTGGGTGGGCCCTTAATCCAGCAGTGTTGCCAACCTCACAGCTCTTGCTCCCCAAGACAATGGAAATGGGCACGAGACTGAAAAAGGAATTTATACAGGCAAGACTTTATTGTGGGGGTTTGCTCGAATGAAAGGGAGACACGCTGGTTAAGCGCTGGGGAACTTCTGAAGGGTAGGGGGAGAAAGTTTGACACCAACATTGAAATCATAGCATGTAGAGGTAGAGTTTTGTTGGCAGCTGCCCATCTGGTGATCACGCTTCTTCATACATCGCATGTCTCATTAGCATGTTAAATCTCCACTCTTGGGCATGACTTTTTAGCGTTAAAATGAGGCAAAAGGTCTATGAGCGGTCAACTTTGGGCTTCATCTTGGCAGTAACCAGTTTGTGCTGGCTTTCGGGCCAGCGGACCCCTGCACCAATGGTTGCCACGTCCTGGTAAAGAGAGTAGAACTACCTTCTACTAAAGCTGGGTGTTAATCATTCTCAAAGCTTCTGTTCAGTATTGTAAGCAGACTTCAGCTTTGGCTCAAGGCTCAGGCAGGTAGCCAAAGACCAGCTCCTATACTATCTCAGTAGGACTAGTGTCCTTATCAGAAGAGGGAAATTTTGGCTGGGCGTGGTGGCTCACACCTGTAATCCTAGCACTCTGGGAGGCCAAGGTGGGAGGATCACTCAAGGTCAGGAGTTCAAAACCAGCCTGAGCAAGAGTGAGACCCCGTCTCCACTAAAAATAGAAAGAAATTCATTGGCCACTAAAAATATATATAGAAAAAATTAGCTGGGCATGGTGGCACATGCCTGTAGTCCCAGCTACTCGGAAGGCTGAGGCAGAAGGATCGCTTGAGCCCAGGAGTTGGAGGTTGCTGTGAGCTAGGCTGAAGCCACGGCACTCTAGCCCGGGCAACAGAGTGAGAATCTGTCTCAAAAAAAAAAAAAAAAGAAAGGAAATTTGGACATAGACACAGGGAGCAGATGCCGCGTGAAGACAGAGGAGGAGGTAGGAGTTATGCCTGGGGCTGCCAGAAGCTGTAGCATCTTCCCTCAGAGGCGTCAGAAGGAGCCCAGCTCTGCCAATGTTCTAATTGTGGACTTTTAGCCTCCAGAACTGTGAGACCATACGTTTCTGTGGTTTAAGCCACCCATTTGTGGTACTTTGTCATGGCAGCCCCAGGAAACTAACACACTCCCCCAACCCCTCCCACCTCCCACAATAGAGGCTATGGGTTGACTGGATCCCACCTCTGCAGCAGGTTTTGTTTGGATTACACAGTGTTTATCGTTGCTCTGCTAGTTTTAATTTTTAATTTGTGTGACTTTAGCTGGGCCACTCCTGCTAATGACCCATCTGGCCCCCACAAGCATTGGAGTTGTGGTCTCTGCTCCGTGCTTCCCTGGGGGGCCGGGGAGGAGGGATTCCTCAGTCTCCTCTCAAACTCCTCTTAGGATGGGCTTCCTGTCCACAAGGGGCAACTCTGACCCAGAGAAGATTCTTTATATTGGACAAAAATCTGCCTCCCAGTAGCTTCAGCCAGCCAGTCCTTGCTCTGCACTCCAGGGCCACACAGCCCCTTTGCTTCCTCTGCCTTTAGACACTTAACACACAGGAGCCTATGCCCCCAGTCTTCTCTCCTTTAAACTATCTAGTCCAGGACCCTCAGAAGTTCCCCGTTGGTTTCCTGATGGTCACCTTACCTGGACGAGCTCTAGCTTGTTAAACTCCACCTTGTGGTTCAGGGACTGGGGCTGGGTATAATATACTTGGCATACATTCTAACCAGAGTCAAGACAGCAGGAGCATCACCTTCCTAGTTCTGAACTCAATACCCCTGATGATGCAATCTGAGTCGCAGCCATTGTGACTCCAGGGGAGAGATCAGAGATGATTAATTCTTTGGCCACCAAGGACACTTCCACGGGTATAGGGGTGTGGTGTGAGGATGATAAACTGCCTGCTGGAGGAAGGAATGATATCCACTTAAAATTTAAATACAGTTCTTGCCTCTTTTATATTTAAATTTGATCATATTACCTCCCCACACTCATTAAACCCTTCCCTCATTGCATCACAGGGCCAAGCCCCCAACATCCCGGGACACTGGCCCCACTGTGGCTGGCTTTGAGGATGTGCCTTTCCCTGGCTGTTCTGAGTGGAGAGAGGGAGGGTCTGAATCAACACTTATTTGCATAAATCCTTTTGTGCATTTAGAATCACATCCTTAGAATGAATTCCAATCAGTGGCACTACTGAAAAAATTGTGACAAACATGTAAAAAAATGTTGACTCATTTTTCCAAATTGTTTTCCAACAAGGAAGTAGTATTATTTGCCTTTCAATATCGTTCTTCAAAAAATAAAACACATAAAAGTTTCACATTTCCTACGGTGAGATTTCTTCATTTTATGCTTTGTGATTTCTGTCAGTTTTAAGCACTGTTGTTCCCATACTAGTGGTTCTGTTCTAACTATTCAATTCTGCTTTCTCCTATTAGTAGTTTTCCTCAAATTCCCTTTTCCACTGGTGTATGGTGCGAGACCAGGCACATTTTCCACGGACGGTGACCAGAAGTGAGAGCCAGCTTGGTCACCACCAGGTCGCCCCCTTTCCTAGGCAGCGCACCTCCAGCCCCGCCAGGCTGAGGAGAGGGAGAGAAATGCTGGAACTGTTGCTTCTCTAACCTCTCACACCTTCGGAACAGCCTCAGGCCCTGACATGTAGCTTGCAATGTGCCTGCTTGCCTGAAACTAAGTCAGATGGACTTTCAGACAGCGTTTCCATGTGTGAATTCCTTTCCAGCATTTCTCCGGAAATGCATATTTTTCTGAACCCTGGGTCCCAAGAAAAGTCATTTGAGAAATCAGGAAAATGGGGGAAAGTACTAAAATTCTGTGGGAATTCAAGCCTGACAATAAACACTGAGACACGATCGCTTTGAAGGAATGCACTGATCTCAAGTTGAAGCAAGAGCTGATCCACAGAGTCAAAGGTCAAGGCTGACATTCCTGGGAACCACGCCAGGAAGTGCGGAAGTGCGCAGACTCACCACTCAACCGGCCTGGTCTTCCCTGTAGTCGCTGCATAATGTAAGTGTGTTCGTGGTGTGACTTCTGCTAAGTGAGTTTTCTTGCAAATCACATAAATATTAATCAGTTTGTATGCATGTTATACTTGTAAAAATCCTATGAGTGGTGTTCCAGAAATAACAAGCTTTGGAAGGACTTTGGAAATGCGTCCTTAAATTGGCAATTCTGACCCACGATTCCTTGTAGTAGTTAACCTTGCTAGGAGGTTCCAGCGTTATGTTGTTCTAATACTATCTAATTACATTCACTGGTGTTTTCCACTGTTGGAATCTTCACTGTAGCCCACAGTTCTTGTAAAGCAAACAAAATATTTTCATTTTTTAAAAAAGAAATGAACATCCATGAGGCAACCTGGAACTAATTTAGGATTTCAGGAATTCTCTGGACTTCCTGTAAATTTTGATGTTTCATTCCCAATTCCCAAAGATTAAAATCTATCAGGAATTTGGAAACATTATGTCAAAGGTCACAAACTACAGGACCACGGGTCATTTATTCATTCATTCCATAATTATTTATTGAGCGCTTGTTATTTTTCAGGCACTGAGCCACCCTTTGAGAATACAGCAACAAATAAGACAGTCACTACGTTTGAGAGTTTATATTTTAGAGGAGAGAAAGACAAACAAATATGTTTAATATAACATGAGGACAAGTGGTGATAAATACTATGAAAAAGTGAAGCAGGGCTTGAGTGGGGTGAGTGAAGGGGTACAATCCTATTTTGTCCAGGGTGGCCAAGGGAAGCCTCTCTGAAGAGCCCAGAGCCTCAGGATGCCCAAGGGAAGACTCTTCCAGATGGTGAAATGCCCTGAGACAGGACTGGGCTGGGCGTGTCCTGGAAACAGGAGAGAAGCCAGTGTATCTGGAGATGAGGTTAGAGAGAGAGGCAGGGGCCAGAACATGCAGGACTTTATTGGTCTTCTCTCTTTTAAAAATTATATATGTATGTTTTAGAAACAGGTCTTACCATGTATCCCAGGCTGGTCTTGAATTCCTGACCTCAAGCGATCCTCCCACCTCAGCTTCCCCAAGTACTGGGATTACAGGCATGAGCTACTATGCTCAAGAACATGTAGGACTTTGTAAGTCACGTTAAGATCTTTAGATTTTTTTCTGCAAGTGTGGATGGGAAGCAATTGGAGGGTTTTGAACAGGGGTGGTATGGTCTGACCTACATTCTGGAATGATGCCCTTAGCCAATGTGTGGCGAGCAGAGGCAGGGGGCAAAGGTGGAAGGAGGAGGCAAGTTAGGAGGCTGTGAGAGGAGCTCAGACCAGAGAGGAGGGTGGCTGGGCCCTCAGTGATCTTCTGGGGCAGATGAGAAGTGGTCACGTTAGAGCCAAGAGTACTTACTGAGCAACTCCAGAGAGGAGGCCAGAAGGACTCCTACTGCTCGGCCCGAGCGCCCAGGTGAATGGGGCACCACTTCCTGAGATGGGGAAGGCTGTAGTGGAAACAAACCAGTGGCAACAAATCAGTAGTTCGGCTTTGAACTTGTCAAGGTAGAAATGTGTACCCTACACCCAGGTGTAGGGACCGAGTCGACAGCTGAGTATATGAGTCTGAAGTTCAGGGAAGACCTCAGGCTCTGAGACACAAACTCGGGGATCATCAGCCTACCGGTTAAAGCTAAGGGGGTGACTGAAGACACCGTGAGAAAGCATGAGGAGACCAGAGACAATCTAGCCTTTGATTAGCTCGGGCAGAGGAGAAGAATCCAGAAAAATAGGATGAGGGGTCTTGGGGGAGGGGAAAACCAGGACAGGGGCTATCCCAGAAGTCAGGTGAAGAAAGTTCGGGGGAGAGGGAATGATCACCTTTGTCCGGATGCTGCTGAGAGACTGGGAATAGAGTGTTGGAAACTTTGAAGGCCGTTGATTACGGTAACAAGAGCAGTCTCAGCTAATGGTGAGAACTGGAGCCCGACTGGGTGGGTTCAAGAGAGAACAGAGAGTTCCTGCCAGTAAGGCTGATGAGCAGGAGGCAAACTGAAAATCTTTTTCTTCTTATGAGCCCGCTCATATTTATTGCTACAATTGATATATTGGGTACCTATTCTGTTACATTATTTTATAATTATCATTTGTATTATATTTGCTGTGTTTCTTTCTCTATGCAATGTATTCTTTTACTGTTTTTTGTTTTTGGGATTTTTTTTTTTTTTTTGAGACAAGGTCTTATTCTGTGGCCCAGGCTGGAGTGCAGTGGCTCACTGCAACCTCAAACTCCTGGGCTCAAGCAATCCTCCTGCTTCCGCCTCCCAAGCAGCTGGGACTACAGGCTGGAGCCACCATGCCCATGTAATTTTTTTTTTTTGTTATTGGGGGAAAACTACAAAGCATTTACAGTACAATGTTGCCCATCTAATTTTAAAAAATTTTTTGTAGAGACCACACCCTTCATAAATACAATTTTTTAAAAAAAGTAGAGGAAAGCCAGGTGTTGTGGCTCACGCCTATAAACCTAGCACTTTGGGAGGCTGAGGTGGGAGGATCACTTGAGGCCAGGAGTTCAAAGACCAGCCTGGGCAACATAGCAAGACCCTGTCTCTACAAAAAAATGAAAAAATAATTAGCCAGGTGTGATGGCATGCACCTGTAGTCCCAGCTACTCAGGAAGCTGAGTCAGGAGGATCATTCAAGCCCAGGAGTTTGAGGTTATAGTGAGCTTTGATCATGCCACTGCACTCTAGCCTGGGCAACAGAGCAAGATCCTATTTCTGAAAAGAAATTTTATTTATGAAGGTTTGTAATTTTATTTTCGTGGTTATTTTGTATGCACTCTTATACTTTTTTTATGCTCTTATTCCTATTTTCTTATTTAAGCTTTCTCTATCAGGTTTATAAATACTGTAGTATCTTGTATCTGTCATTCATTGCCCATATGATAATCAGAGCTTATTCTCTTTTTCTCTTTTCCTTCTCCCATTTTTAGCTGCATTATTTCCTAGTCATCTCTTGTTGGACAAAGCTCATTTTCTAGTACAGCATTTTGGATGTTTATGTGATCAGAAAACTGTTTTCTGTAAAGGGCCGGATGGCAAATATGTTCAGCCTTGCAGGCATATGATCCCTGTCACAACCCTACCACTGGAGAGCATCAGCAGCCACAGACAGTATGTAAACAAATGGATATGGCTGTGCTGCAATAAAACTTTATTTACAAAAAGAGGTGGTGGGCCTGATGTAGCCCAAAGCTATAGTCTGTAAACCCCTGTCTTAGAGTAGCAGCAGATAAGGAGATGGAAAAACAGTGCAGGAGGAGAGGGGTACCTGGCAGGAGCACTAAGGGGATATTGACAAAAGAGGAGCACTTTAAATCTTCCAGGGATGGGAAGAAAGGAAATTCTTTGATGTTACTGTGTGGTTTACCTGCCCAGGAGAGAGAAAGATGTCTCTTCCATCTCAGGGATGGCCCAGCATCCATCCTGCCGGATCCTGCAGATCTTGCTGGCCAGATGCCAAAGTGTGGTCAGCTGAATGTGATTTGTTCATCCTGAAAACAGCAGGTACAGAAAGCACTCTCTTAGTGCCATGGCAACCAGATCACGTTTTTCTAAAAGAGGAGGGTCAGATCAGTGCATGCATCCCTCCAGGCATTGATCCATTAGTGCGCACTGAGCTCATTTCAGAGCCAGGCCCTGTGCTGAGTGCTTGGAATACAAAGATGCATTAGCCCGAGTCCCTGTTTTTAAGGAGCTCACAGGCTGGAGGAAAAGACAGGCACACAAACAGCGTAATGATCCGTGATCAAATGGAAGAACACACAAAATGATAGGGAGAGGCTTGTCCTCTTGGGGAGCGAGGAACTGACCAGTTGGGCCTCTCTGAAGACCTGAGCTTGAGCTGAATTTTGGAGAATAAGTCAGAGTTGGTCAAAAGGATAAACTGTGGGTGGGTCAGAGAAAACAGAAAAACTTGGGATCTGTGGCACCATGGGGGAATGGCAAATACGGCCAGAGTGTAGGGCCTCAGGCATGCAGGAGGCAGGCGGGAAGAGGCACCCCGGCTGGGTCATGCAGGCCTCTGCTGACCCCGCTCTCTCTGGGCTTAACCACAACCTAGTGCCCAATCCAGGCATTTTCCAGCCTCCTTTGCTCCCTCTCTTCTTTTGGAAAAATCCTCTCTTGATAATACGATTGTCATGATATGATGATGCTACCATCCCCAGCGTAAGGAACATTCTATGGCTCATTCTCCCTCACATACAAAGATATAGTTCAAAAGGCAAATAGGTCATTCTAGTTGGGGATTTGTTGTTAAATTTGATTTTGTTATAACCCAACCAGGTTCGTTGCTGGCTGCTCAAAGGAAGCCAACACACTGAGACAGCAGGGTTTACAGTAGAGAAAGAGTTTAATATCGCAGGCGCCATGTGAGGAGATGGGAAGAATTTCTCAAATCCATCTTCCTGACAATCTGGAGAAAGGGGTTTTCAAAGATAGTTTGGCACTCTGGGAGGCCGAGGTGGGCAGATCGCTCGAGGTCAGGAGTTCAAGACCATCCTGAGCAAGAGCGAGACCCTGTCTCTACTGAAAAAAAGTAGAAATTAATTGGCCAACTAAAATATATAGAAAAAAAATTAGCCGGGCATGGTGGTGCATGCCTATAGTCCCAGCTACTCGGGAGGCTGAGGCAGAAGGATTGCTTGAGCTCAGGAGTTTTAGGTTACTGTGAGCGAGGCTGACGCCATGGCACTCTAGCCCAGGCAACACAGTCAGACTCTGTCTCTAAATAAATAAATAAAGATAGTTTGGTGAGAAAAAGGTAGGAAATTGGGTCTGCTAATTGGTGGGGGATGAACTCACAGGGCTGGGGAGCAGAGGTTATCTTCTCAGTTGGGAGATTTCCTGGGTAGGGGTTCTCAAGGCTGTTGGATCCGTTCTCATGCCTATAACCAGTCTGGATGGCGTCAGTGGGTATCCCCAGAATGGAGAGTCTGAAAAATACTTCAAAGACCAGTCTTAAGCTTTAC
The DNA here is from genome assembly GCA_963574885.1 of Lepilemur ruficaudatus. Taxonomy (NCBI): domain Eukaryota; kingdom Metazoa; phylum Chordata; class Mammalia; order Primates; family Lepilemuridae; genus Lepilemur; species Lepilemur ruficaudatus. The sequence continues at coordinate 3,089 of CAUYRT010016597.1, read as the reverse complement.
AATAGTAATGTTATCTAGAGAAACACAAGTCCTGAGCTTTACAATGGCAATGTTATCTAGAAAAGTAGTGGGGAAGCCACAAATCTTGCACCTGTCAGGGAGGATAATACCATTAAGCAACTAGGTACAGCAGTAAGGAAGTTAGGGAGCAATGGCTGGTTACCTTCTGGCTATATCTATACTTGCATAAAAAAATCAGACTTTGATCACTGTTTATTACCTTATGGGTCTACATTATTTTAATGTAGATGGTTTCAATTTGGGTCATCATTACATTATTTTGGTTAAGTATGATGGTTAATTTTATGTGTCCTCTTGGCTGGGCCACCGTGCCAAAATACTTGGTCAAACATTATTCTGGATGTTTCTGTGAAGGTGTTTTTGGATGAGGTTAACATTTACATCAGTGGACTTTGAGTAAGGCAGATCACTCTCCTGATGTGGGCGGGCTTCAGCCAATCATCTGAAGGCCTGAGTAGAACAAAAGACTGACCTCCCCCCGAGCAAGAGGGAATTCTGCCAGCACACGGCCCTTTGCACTTGAACTGCAGCATCAGCTCTCTGGGTCTCTAGCCTGCCAGCCCAGCCTGCAGATTTTGGGCTTGCCAGCCTCCATGATTGTGTGAGCCCATTCCTTAAAATAAATCTCTTTATACACATACATACACGTCTTATTAGTTCTGTTTCCCTAGAGAACCCCGACTAATCCATTAGGTTATACGGACGATGTCCCTGGGTTGCTGCAGCAATGACTGCCATATCTGGCGCAGCCCAAGACCACTTGGGCATCAGGAGAAACGTGTGCATTTACATCAGTCTGTTTGGAACAAAGCTGTTCCAGACCTTGGGTTTGAACAGTGTTGGTTGGTTGGGGGGTGCGGTTGCTAGGTGGGAGCTACTGATAGCATCAAGTACAGAAGAATAGCTCGGGACTGGCTGTGTCCACGTGAGCTTTTTAAAATTTTCATAGTGTATGAGCAGGAGTGGCAAATCCTCTGGAAGGTCAGATTGTAGCAATAGCTACCACTCGACTGAGGCAGACCATGTGAGGAGGCTAGGCCTAGTGGACAAGAGAAGCATTCTATGCAGGCCTCCTACCCCGTACCCTTGTTATGCAGGGGGCAAATCTGCAGGTGGCAGACACAGGCCAGGAGGACGGTTCCTAGGGGTGGAGAAGCCTGGGACCAAGCAGGGGAAGGGACTGCAGGAAAACACACAACACCTGACAATTGCGTATATCAATATCAATCATCTGGTAACATCCCACACCTCCTGTAAGCCTCCCCTGACCAGGCTAATAAAAGGAAACCACCTGGGAATCCTCAACCTCTTTCCCCATTCATGGAAACTGACCTGTTCCTCTCTCTGGAACATATTTTCACTTTGTGTAGCTCCTTCTTTTCGGCAATTGTGTAGTTTTCTTCTTTTTTCTTTCCTTTCTACAATGGAACCTGTTTGTGTGGAATCGCTTCCTGTTTGTGTCCACTCTGTCGCACCAGCCCTGCTTGCAATTCTTCCAAGAAAGGAGCCGAAGATCCAGGACAACACTTCCATTTCAAAAACCCAAGCCTGATACCATTCCCAGGTCGAAGGTGTGCTCTTGCCAGCTGCGGGGGCTATTGCTCTCCTTCTACCGCCACAACACCGACAGGTCCCACTCCAGTACCTATAGTGTCACCTTTCCTTGCAACATAGCCAGACCTTTTTGCTAGACGGGGCAAGTGTGAAAGTTACAAGGGCACTTTCACAAAATTTACAGAGAGCCATGACAGTGGCTGTGTGGGCCAGGAGGATTCAGCAAGCCGTGCACTCAAACAAGTGCTCACTGTCTTTACGATCTAGGGCCATCTTAATCCAACAAGAAAATCCTGGTGATTGACCCAGAATTGAGTTTGGATCTCTTGGGTTTCTTTTTAACTGGGCTGCCACTCAGAGTGTATACGCACACTGACCTGGCCTGGTATTGGTTTTGGGAGAAAGAAAGAAGCATTATGCCCAGGAATGGCCAGGGTAGGGTTCCAGATTTTCAAAGTAGGTTTGTGTAGCTCCCCACTCCTTTTGTTTTGGTCATTATTCAGGAAGTGACCCAAGGGGTGATGATCCCATTCTGGGCATGGCCACGTTCAGTGACAGTGTTAGTTGGCTCAGGCTGCCATAACCAGGTGGCTTAAACAACAGACTTTATTTTCTCACATCCTGGAGGCTGGGAATGAAACTGCCTTTTATCAAATCAATAAAGGGCCACAAGGTGGGAACTGTGGTAGGGCCCTAAACCCTGCAAAGGTATAGGCATAGTTAAAATATATGTATAACCAGTCATTGTTCCCTAGCTTGCTTTTGTATAACTGTTTACTCCTCAGGAGTCATATAGCTGATGGTTATAAAGATTCTTAACTTCCTTCCTTGCTCCCACAGATAACATCACCCTTGTGAAACCTAAGGCTAGTTTTTGAGACACCTTCCAGGCACACTTGGTTTCTGGTGAAGGTTCCTTTACTGGCTTGTAGTCAACCACCCTCCCACCGTGTTCTCTTCCCCTGTGGTCATGCTGAGAAAGAGAGCTCTCTGGTGTTGCTTCCTCTTCTTGTAAGGACACCAGTCCTGTCACATCAGGGCCCCACCCTTATGACCTCATTTAACCGTGGTTAGAGCTTCAGCATAGGAATTCCAGGAGGACACAATTCAGTCCATAATAGTGACCAAGCTGTTTTATTTTACTAACACGGGTGGATCAGGAGGAGGTGACGGGGGTAAAATTGGAAATCTCTGTAAATTTCTTCTTGAGGAGCTGTTCTAATGCTTGCTACAGTAACAACAGCTGCCTACAGGCAGGAGAGAGTGGGAGAGTTCCATCAAATACCCGAGTATGCGCACTTTGTTGGGTGGCTTCACAACAAAGGTGCACTATTGACTGTAGATATTCTAGAAAGCTGAAAACAAGACACGTTTTCTTTCGAGGGCCATAAGGGTATGGCCAGAGTTATTATAATCCAGAACGCGAGAAACGACCACCTTAACACCAGATTAGACCAGATTGATCAAATTTGGAGTTTATTCAGCCGGCCGGGCATGCTCTCCACCTGCTCTGG
>CAUYRT010016596.1:0-28010 GCA_963574885.1 Lepilemur ruficaudatus | reverse complement strand
AGTGCCGTGGCGTCAGCCTAGCTTATAGCAACCTCAAACTCCTGGACTCAATGAGCAATCTTTCTGCCTCAGCCTCCCAAGTAGCTGGGACTACAGGCATGCGCCACCATGCCCGGCTAATTTTTTTTTCTATATATTTTTAGTTGGCCAATTAATTTCTTTCTATTTATAGTAGAGACGGGGGTTCCCTCGCTCTTGCTCAGGCTGGTCTCGAACTCCTGACCTTGAGCAATCCGCCCGCCTCGGCCTCCCAGAGTGCTAGGATTACAGGCGTGAGCCGCCGCGCCCGGCCCGGGTGTCAGCAGTTTTGAGAAGGAGGAGAGAAGAAATAAAAAGGCTGCAGCTCGTGATGGGACGCAGGGTGGTCCAGCTGCATCAGCAGCACAGAACCACGGATCTGAAATGACCAGCGCCTTAGAGGGGTTGAGTTCCAGTTCTGCCCCTAACTAGCTGTGTGACCTTCACCAAGGCCTGACTGCTCACTGTACGTAACAGTGATCCGAGATTCCTACCGTTGTTGAGGATTAACAGAGAATCTGAGGAGATGGGCGCAGGGCTGGCTCGGGCACCGATCTCCCAGGTCTAACATTTACTGTTGTGGCTGTTGTCCCCGTCTAGCCTAGCGCGGTTCATGGCTGCCTCCTTGCTGCCTTCCTTTTGTGAATTAAATGTGGCCACATGTCCATGCTGGAGGAGAGGCAGCGGCTGTAGCTTTCATCTGATTTCCCGAGGGGTCTGTATCCCCCAAACTGATCCGGTCACCCTGCGTGTTTCCAGGAAGTAAAGCTGACTCCCAGAGAGAGGTAAGGGTGTCCCTGGGACTTCATGGAGGGACGTGGCATGTGTGTTGTCTTCATCCAGTGCCCAAGACTGTGGCTCCCACGGGCCACTCTCCTGCTCTGGTGCTCTGCCCATTTGGGGGTAGCTGGGAGCAGGGGTCTCTCCTCCCTTCCCCCCATGTGCCCACTATCTCTGAGGACCTGAGGCCCACTCCCTGACTCTCAGGGTCCCCTCCTGGGGGACACATCCGGGTGGGGAGGAGGCTTGGAGCTTGTGCCTGTCCCCTGCAGCCCCTGGCCGGCGGAGGCCCCACGTCCGATGCTGCTGCATGTGCCGGAACTGACAGCGCCTCGGTGGGTCATAATTGATGTTTGTATTTTGCACACGCCCGGAGGTGTTTCACGTGAAGTGAGTGTTTTTAAAAATAGAATAAAAAAGAAGGCAGAAGCCGTGCATTTCCAGTGTTGTACATGTTGTAAAAAGTGGCTCAGAACGCTTTTTGCCAGGGGCTGGAACCAGAACCCACACGAATTCTGGAATCTGTTCCTTACACAATAAATTCCTGGGCCAGTTTCTAAACAGCAAGGAGCCTCAAGAAATCACCGCATGGGTGAAAGCTGAAAAACGAGTCCAGGCTGGGCTCCGCTCTGCCCTCTTTTAGGAGTTCGGAGGGAAGACCTCTTGGGAACGCAGCTCGTTACAGCCCGCTCCTCTCCCCCACCCCTTACGTCTGGTGGGGCTGGATGCATGGAAAAGTGTGGAAGTTAAAACATGGAACAGAAATGGAACCTCGAATTAATTAGAATGTTAACAGAGGCAAGGGGCTAAAGGGGATTTAGATCCTAATCAAGTACCGCTTATGTACTAGGGCTTCCCTGAAAGATCAGGATAACCTGTGACAAAAAGGAAAAATGTTTTCCTGCTTGGAAGCTGCCAGAACCTGTCTAAATACGAACACTGGGATTTCTTGCCCCGGACCGTTGTGTGTGACTCCCCCGACCCTTGGGGGAAGGCCCCTCCCAGGGCTTGTCCCCCTTAGATGCTCCTGAGATGCCAGCACCTGACCAACCTGTGCCCCATGCTGGGGAGGCTGTAGCTCCAGGAAGGTTCTGGAAGGCTCCAGAAAGGTTAGTTGGTGTGCACAGAGGCTGGAGACTCAATCTCCAGCTCAATCTCCAGCCTGATTGGAAATGCTGTGGATTCAGGGTTATGAGCACAGGCCTCACGTCCAGAGCTGTCTTTGCGTCTCTATGGGGAGGGGAGACAAGGTCCCCCCACACCTGCCCCCCGGCCCCACACATCCCCTCCCGCCAGTCTCACAGGCCCACTGGGCCCATCTCGGGGCTACACTGGCCCCTAGTGGCCGAGCACAGTCTATATCCTGCTGGGAGTCTCCCTGGTGCTTGCGTCTCTCCCTGAGAAAGTGCCCAGCAAGCATCCCCTGTGAGCAGGTGGCAGGGACCAGCTCCCTGGCCCCCGTGCTGAGAGTGGCCCCTTGCGCCTTGTGCACGTGTCCACACACTTGAGGTGGTGCAGCCCCGCTGGCCCTGGGCCTCCTGGTCATCCTGCCGGCTGCACCTGGGGCTAGGGTGAGCTCGCCCAGGTCCACTCAGCGTGCACAGCAGGGGGCTGGTCACCGACCCTCCGGGGAACGGACGGAAGGGCCAGACCCAGTGCACGAACACCCAGGGGGCACAGGTGCTGCGTTGGGGTCGCAGTTTCCTGGACCCTCCGTACACAGAAGCATCGTCATGAAGCCACCGTGGGGAGCGCACTGCGGTCTAACGTCATTCTCCTCCTTACAGACCTCCCTCCCTTTCTACAAAAAGGGATGCACTTCGCACGCCATCAAACCCACCCTTTTAAGGTGCCCAACTCCGTGGTTTTTAGTATAGTCACAAAGTTGTGCAACCACCACCACTATCTAATTCCAGAACATTCTCATCACCCCACAAAGGAACCCCAAAGTCAGATCCAATCCCCCCAACTTGATCCTGCTCCCACCATCCGCCATCCCCAGCGCTCATCTCCTGAGTCTGAGGCCCCCCCACCCGACCCGCACTGCTTGTCCGTGGAGTCGCACACCGCGTGCCCGCATCTTTCACGGAGCATCGAGCATCGGGCTTCAGGTTTCCTCCTGTGGGACTGTGAGTCAGCACTTCCTTCCCTTTTAAGGCTGAGTAACGTCCCATGCTCTGAACACACCACGGCGCTTGTTTATCCACTCGTCAGTCAGTGGCTACTGGGGCCGTCTCCACTTTTTGACTATTTTGAATAAACTCCCTTTCTTTGGAGCGGAGGAAAAAGGGCAAGACACTGTTCTGTCTGCAAAATTGCACACAAAATGTTTTTGAAGTTGTGCTTCATTTTCATATTTTCACACTGTAACCACATCCAGGCTGTCTCAGTGGCAGGCAGTGAGCTTCCCTCTGCCCCTGCGGGCGCAGGAGGGGCGCCCAAGCTGCCCTGCAGTGGGATCGGCAGAGCGCGGCACGGAAGCCGGGGGCCTCTGCTTTCCTGCCCCCTCCCTGACACCGTCCCCTGATGCCCTGGCTGGGCAGGAGGGCTGCTTTAGATCTGAGACACACACCCCGCCTCCCGAGGGGCACAGCTGGAACGGGGAGGCCAGGGCAACGATGCCCCGCACCTGCTCTCTCCTTCCCTTCACGCACACATGCACGCATGCAGTATTCATCCAAGACTGCCCTCCTGGACAGGGCATTCTCATGGGAGGCTACAGACAGTAAATAAAAGAAAACATACGACTTCAGGTGAAAAAATAAAGACTAACAGGAGGAGAGTGTTGAGAGCGCTATATGGGTGGGATGATCTGGAAAGAGACAAAGGGGCAGCCTGAAGGGTGAACATCTGAGGGGGAAGCACATTCCAGGCAGCAGGGAGGACGGCAGGTGCAAAGGCCCTGGGGCAGGAGTGTGGGGGCGGAGGACCGTGGGGGGCTGGACCACAGCCAGGACTCTGCTCTCAATGTGGGGCTATCGGGAGCATCAGGCAGCAGGGAGCAGTCCGAGCTTCCACACCAGCACCTGGCTGACTGGAAGGGACGGGAGGCCGTGGGAGGCCACACCACAGCACTCTGGGCTGGAGTTGGGGGGCGAGTCAGCAGCACTTGCCCCTGGGGGGTAGTGAGGGAGTGAAAGAAACAGCAATGCCAAGTTTCCCCCCAACGTCTGAGCCGGCAACAGGGCGGGACGACATGTCCCCTCCCTCCCTTCCTCCACCTCCACGGCAGCCACACCCACGCCTTCCACCGTGGAGCCTTTTTGCCTCTACGGAAGGGGCCTCGTGCATCAGACCCAAGTTCAACTGGGAAACCGTTTAGGGAGAGCCCCTGGGTGCGGTGTCCTGCCCCAAGGGGGCCGTGGAGGAGGCAGAAGTGGAAGGGCCCTGGGTCTCCCGCAGGGACAGAAGAGAGTGGCCCAGGGGCCCTGAGCATGTCACTGTTGGGATCCCTCCACCTTTGTTTCTCTTGCTCAACCTGCAAAACTTTTCTGGGCTGCCGGGGAGACGGGCAGGGGGACGTGAGCAAGAATGACTTTGTTAGTGATTCTACAGCATGGAGGAGACCCAGACAGGGCAAATCCGGGGCCCAAATCCTAATTATGTGTGCTTTAAACATGAAAGGAAAAGAGGGAGAGAGAGAGGGAGTGAGGAACGGAGGGAGGGAGGGAGGAAAGGCCACAGCACCAGGGTCTCAGCACCAGGCGCCTCTGCCTCCTCCTGCACAGTCGCCCTCCTGGGACCTTGGTGTCCACAGCTAGGAGGCAAAGGCACAGAGAGGGCAAATAATCCCTGTGGGTGGCTATTTTTGCCATTGTTACAATGGAATGTCCGCTCCCCCAGCCACTTCCAGAACACTCAACACCGGAGTCCAGCGCCCACGTGAACGTGTTGGGAACACAGCACAGGCCTCCCAGTTCCCGGCACCCGGAGGATCGGGGAGGGCAGCCGCCGAGAGGATGGGGAGCGGGCCAGCAGGACACGGGACAAAGGGGAAGCCTGACCCTGAGCCGAGAGAAACTGGCCACCCGTGTGCTTACCCCGGGGCCTGAAGGCAGCGGCCATTACCCAGGACCCTGAGTGGAGGCCACAAAGAAAGTCCCAAATTCCAGGGAACGTGGGGACTTGGGCCATCTAGCAAATGGGGAGGCGGAAGGGGAGGGGACACAGCTGTCCGAGACCCGTGTGGCTTCCCAGGAAGAGGTACCAGCCCTGAGGAGCCACTAATGCCAAGTGGCTCCTGGTTGCCAGACTTGCCAGGGAGAAGAGGCAACCCCTCTTTTCAGGAGGACTGTTCCTCGCAGTGTCAGCCGAGATCCCCGGAGAAAGCTGGCCCGAGGTCATCTGGGCTGTGCAGGAACGGCCGCATCCGCCCGGGCGCTGGCTCCAACTCCGCAGCCCCAGGGCTCCACCGACACTGCTGGCAGAGGGCGGCCCCCACCCGGGGCAGGAGCTGATGACTCACGCCTTGCTGGAATTTGTCGAGCAAGCCGGGATCTGCAGCTCCTCCGAGGAGATCAGTCCGTGCCCTGATCAAAAGGGAAGAAGATGGATGAGGACACTATAAATAGGCCAGAGCCACCCGCTGCCCCCAGGGTGCGGGAGCTGTGTGTTCTGGGTTCCCACGAAGCTGAGACACTCAAACGCTGCCACCTGCTTGAGGGGGACAGGAGGAGCTATTGGCAGAGTGTTCGGTGCCTGCAAGTTCTAACTTCTGCTGAAACTGTTTAATTGATTGCTTTGCGTGATTCGGGGCACACAGGCTTCTCTGTCCACAAAATTCACTCTCTTGCCTGTGCACCCGAGAACACAGGCTTGGCTTGCTTTTCCCAGACTCTCCTCTGCAGAACTGGTGGCGATGTGTTTGCTGGGCCTCTGTCTTTGTCATCGGAGGAGGACCGGCAGGCCAGGAAGCGCTGGGCTATGAGTTAGGGGGCCTGGTGGTGGCCGCCTTCTCCTCTCTGGGCCTCAGTCTTCTGCTCTGTGAAGTGGGTGTATTCATTTCCTGAAGCTAATGTAATGAAACCCCACCAACGTAGCAGCTTGAAATAGCAGACATTTATTATCGCACAGGACTGGAGGTCAGAGGTCTGAGATGGGTCTCAGTAAATGATCTAAAGTCACAATGTCTGCAGGGCAGCATTCCTTCCTGGAGCCCTAGGGAGGAACCCCTTTCCTTGTTTTTTCCCACCCCTGGCGGCCACCCGCCATCCCTGTCTTCAGAGCCCGAAGTGGCCCAGCGAGTCCACCAAGTGCTTCTCACATCACACCTAACACCGATCCGTCTGCCTCCCTCGCCCACCTTTAAGGGTCCCTCTGACGACATTAGACCCACCCAGATAACCCAGGTAATCACCTCCCATCTCAAGGTCATCTGATTAATCCCAACTGCATGCTTATTCCTCATGCCACGGGACAACGTACCAACAGACTGGGGAGAAGAGAGGGTGGACATCTCGGGGTCAGCGCTCTGCCTGCGACGTGGGGACGGGCTGGGGCTGGGGTTGGGAAGCCGGCGCTCACGGTCTGCCGGGCGCGCTCACGGTCTGCCAGGCGCGCGCACAGCCGTATGTCCTGTCCGCAGAAGCGAGACGCTGGATTCTTCAGCACTTACTCTCCATCTGGGTGTTCTGAGGAGGAGGAGGGGGGCCTTGTTCCAGGGCGGGGGGCTGGGAGAATTCCCAACTCTGGCCCTCCAAAGGGTACCCACTGTGACCCCCAAGTCTTTGCCTCATTTCTTTAGAGACACTTCCTGAGGCCAAGGCCGTGGGAGGCAGCTTCATTTCGCCTGTGCCGTGCACGATTGCGGTGGGCCTGCCCATGCTGAGTTCGGCCTTCTGAACAGACGTGCACGCATGCCAGTTAAAATGCTGTGCAGTGACACCGAGGGACAGGGTCGCTCCCAAGAGAAAATGTTGTCACCCCCTTGTGAGGGAGAAAGGTCTCTGAGAAAGCTTTCTGGGGTAACTGTTTTGAAGGGTGAATAGGAGTTCACCAGGCAGATAGGAACCAGAGTTCCAGCCAGAGGGAGCAGTGTGTACCGAGGCATAGCCGAATGAACAGTACGCATGTTGGGGACAGGGTGGGGGCCCATAGCAATTACTGGGGAGTGACATCTGGGATGAGGGATGGAGATGAGGCCAGAGGTGGGCAGGGGCTGAGCTAAGGAGACTGGCCTCTGTACTGCAGGCGCTGGGGAATTTAAGCTCCAGAGGCACGTGGTCAGCCGTGCATTTGAGAGCATGGGTGGGTGGGGAAGGAGGGTCGGGGAGGAAACAAACTGACCGCAAAACTAGATACCCGCCATGGGACGGTGCCCAGATACTGCTCCCCACCCTGCTAGGATATCTGCCCATGAGAGCACACGGGACCCAGGACCCACTCACAGTGACCCAGGACAGCTGAGAGGGGGTCATCCCAAAGTCCCAGCCAGGAGTTTCCTTGGTGGGGGAGGGGGCTACCTGCCCCAGAGACCTCTACTCCCTTGTTTTTATCATAGTCAGAAATTCCAGCATTTGAGAGTCACTTCTTTGACTATGACCTTGCTCATCTGTCCTCCGTGAGCACAGTGGTGATGAACAGCTGGACTCGGCAGAAGCGACCTGGACCCGAGTTCCAGTCTGGCCACTCTCCAGCTGTGGGCCTGGGGAAGTTTCGTCTCTTTATTTCCACCTCTATAAGTGGAGCCCAGCTCCATTGCTGTGGCAATACTGCCAGGGAGGCAGCCCCACTCATGTGGAAAAGGGGCTCAGAGAGGCTGAGTGGCTTGCCAAGGGCCACACAGCAGGAACTCACTCGCAGCCCCTCTCTCTGGCCCCCTCTTCTCAGGGCCAGAGCCCCAACCCCCACTTGGAGAGCTTTGCAAAGAGCCCTTGCTGGTGACATTCACCAGCCACCGCCCACCGACGAGGCTCTGCCCCGGCCACCGTCCTCAGGCTTCTGGTCAGGGCTGTTAACTCTGGTTTCCCATAGGAAGGTTCCTGGAAATAAGGGGACCCCACACTTCAGGGATCCAGAAACCTCTAACTGTCCCCAGGCCTGCCAGGCCTGACGCTGTGCCTATAACCCCTCTGTGTGTCCTCCCGGGTCCCTCCCCGCTGGGCAGTGGGCACAAAACAAGGCACTTCCAGTAACAGCAGACCCCAGACCCTCCCTCCTCCATTGCTCTCTCCTGGTTTCTGGGTGTTTGAGGGGACAGCGTGGCTTATGTGGTCACCTGGTGACAGGGGTACTCAGGGCCTCCAGCACAAGTCTCTGCCTCCTTATCCTCTGGTGCCCCGGAAGACCCGAGTCCAGCTGTCCTGGCTCCCGCTGTTGTTGGCAGGTGGGGGTTGGGGGGCCGGTCTCCAGCTGACCGTGGAACTTGGGCTCTTCAAATCCCGGGGCCAGGTGTGACGTCCCTTCTCCCTGACCTGGGCTCTCACGCTGCCACCCTCGGCCCCTGCAGGCCCTGCCAGTCTCCTGCCACTTCTGGGTACCAGGAATGCCAGCCCCGTGGCCGCTGCCTCTCCGATCACACTGCCGCGTCTGCCCAGGCGGGATTCTGATGCGGATCCAAAGGAAGCATCGTGGCTCCCCGCAGCGCCAACGAGGCATGTGAAGCATCTGAATTTTAATAAATTGTATTGGAAGGACAGAGCTGAGGGACTGTTGAGTGGCCAGGCTTGTGCAAGGGTGGGCCCAGGGCCCAGGAGTCCACCTGGCCACAGGGAGCCTGTCTCCCTCACTCCCTGCCTTGGCCACGCTGAGGTCCTCCCTTCTCTCTCTCTCTCCCTCTCCCTCCCCCCACCTCCGCGCCCCCCGCCTGCTCCCCACCCTACCCCCCCCCCCCCCGTGCACCCTGGGGTTGGCCTCAGCTCCTGGACTCATTTCTCTCCTCACTTCAAACTAACGGCTCATTACAAACGAGAATCCCGCTACCTGACTATGGATAGATGTCTGCAGATGTAACACTATTGCACTGCCAAGCTCATTAAAAGACTTCCTTCTGGAAAAGAAACAACACACACACACACACACACACACACACACACACACACGCAGCTGGAACCAGGGAGAAGGACAACAAGCATTTCCCAAGGCAATGCAAAATGCAGAGCAGGGGGTCCTGACGGGGTGAACTTGAGACTCCTATACCCACCTGAGACCCTCGAGGAGGCCGCCTGCTTAAGGAGAGAGGGGCTTTGGCTCAGCCTGCCTGCCAGCAAAGGCAGCCACCTGGGAAATCTGTGTGTCTGCTCCTGAGCTCCAGGTGGAAAAATTTAATAACAATAATAATTTCCCTTGAGAATTCACAACCACAGGCCTGCTCTCATGCAGAGCTGAAATTAAATTTGCGCTATCTGCATGGACAGGGAAATCCCAACTCAAGAAATTAAATTAAAATAGTCCCAGATTAGGAGCACCCCCTCATTCTTGGCAGAAGCAAACAAAAATCCTTTCTGAAGGGAAGAAATTTAGGCCTCCAGGATTTCTACAAATGAAGCTCAGCCAAATATGAACTCGTGGTCGGGTGTGGTGGCTCATACCGTAGTCCTAGCACTTTGGGGGGACCACTTGAGCTCAGAAGTTTGAGAGCAGCCTGGGAAATATCAAGACCCCATCTCTACTAAAAATAGAAAAATTAGCTGGGTATGGTGGCACACACCCGTAGTCCCAGCTACTGAGGAGGCTGAGGCAGGAGGATCGCTTGAGCCCAGGAGTCTGAGGTTACAGTGAGCTAGGCTGATGCCACTGCACTCCAGCCTGGGTGACAGAGTGAAACCGCATCTCAAAATGAACAACAAGAAACAAATATGAATTCACACACACACCCACACACACACACACACACACACATACACACACACACAGATGAAATGCAAGGAAACAAGCCACCATGAGGTGAGGGTCAATAGAAATAACAAATGGATTTTGACCTCTGAGAACTGTTTAAAATAGTTGAGATAATAAAACATACAATAAGGAAGATCAAAAAGGAAAAATAGTCTATTAAATAAAAGGCCGGACATATTTGAAAAAGAACCAAATATACTTTTACAAATGAAAATACAAATGTTGAAACTGTAAACTCCATGAATTAAACAGCTGAAGAGAGAATCATTGAATTGGAACATAGATCTGAAGGAATTTCCTAGGATGCAGCATAGAAAGACAAGAAGACAGAACACATGGAAGTGAGGGAAGGCGGCAGGGAGGAGAGAATGAGAGTCTAATGTGCACTAATTAGTTCTAATTAGAACTCCCAGATCCCCAGACCTACCGGATGAGGTGGTACCAAGCCAGGGTAGGGAGGAGGAGCGCAGGGCTCATCCAGGCAGAGAGAACAGCACATGCCAAGGCCCCGAGGAACCTAACCAAAGCCAGTCTGCTTTTGCTGTCCTTACTCTGTGCTGGTCTTATGCAGGGCAATGCTGGGGCACAGATGGAGCTTGGACATTGTCCCTGCCCAGGCAGCAGGCAGTCTGGTGGGCAGCTGTGCTGCTGCCTGGCCAGCTCTGTCTCCCCTTCGACTGCCAACTGCACCCCTTCTCCTTCCACTGTCAGGCCACATGGCCCAGGTAGAGCTAGCTCCAGTCCTTCCTTCATGCATCGGGAGTGACTGTGTGACCCTGGCCAGGTCACCCATGGCCAGCGAGGCCCAGTTCTGAAACTTTCGTTAGAACTATTGGGCAGAGGATATCTCGGGTCCTGCTAGGGTCACTGACGGGGGAGAATGTTAGTCTGGAACTGCCATGAGACGCGGCCAACACAAAGAGAGGCAGAGCTCCTCAAGCGCTGAACCCAACTGTGCCTGAGGACACCCCAGACTTAGCAGTTACCTGAGTTAATACATTTCCTTTCCAGCGTGATCTGGTCTCGGTTGGTTTTTCTGTCTCGTGTAACCTCATTCTATCCATGAAACGGTGGGAAGCCGCAAGGTTGGAGACCCCATGGGAGGACCTAGCCCAGCCCAGCGGTCCGGGAGGCTTCCCACAGGAGGTGGTACCAGGCCGGGCTTGACGGCTGTGTCAGAGTTAGCTTCGGGGAGAGTGGTGCACCTGGGCAGGCTGGCGCGGGTGTTGGCTGTCTTCCCGGGAGTCAGGGCAGCTCACCGGCTCCTGGGCACAGTCTCCGCCCAGGCAGGCCCCAGGCTCCCAGGTCAGCTCTCAGCAGCAACTTCCGTTGGCCTCGGGCCTTGGCAGGAGTTGGAGGCCTGAAGAGGATAACGACTCAGAATCATTTCATGGGGTGGGGATGGCCAGGCCCCCGAGGCCTCATGGGTCACGTTGGTGTCAGGACCACTGAGGTGTGTGAGAACAGCCATGACAGAAGGTCATCAGCCCATGCCTGTCCCTTCCCAGCCCCCAGCTTAGCCAGCGCCATGGCCAGCCCCTGGTGGCGATGCCGGCAGCAGGCGCAATGTGCAGGTGGTCAAGCCAAGCGGGCCTAAGGGTCTACTCCCAGCTCTGCGGCAAAGCCATTCCCGATCCCCGGGGCCAGCTGCCTTGGCACCCACACTGTTCAGACGCAGCCAGCCAGTGGGCTGCCTGGGCCCCTGCCCCTGCCACTGCTGCCCGTGCTTCCACGCCCAGCTTAGACACCCCTCCTCCACTTGTACGTGTGTTAGATTTCCCTTTGGTTCATCTCTGTCAACCCTGGACCCAGCCAGGACCTGGCAAGAGCACCTGAGAGGTAAATGTTTGCCGTAATGAATGGCTGGATGAAATTTCAAGGTCCAAAGAGTCAAGCAGGATAGGTATTCGTTTTTATTTGTTTACTTAACAACTAGTTGTGTTGTACTTATCATACACCAAGCACTGTTTTCAATGTTTTACAAATACTAACTCATTGACTCTTCTTAACAACCCTTGGGTGGTGTGTCCTGTTTCATCCCTACTTACGGCCGAGGAAACCCAGGCACAGAGAGGCTGTGTAACTTGTCCAGAGACATACAGCCAGTGTGTGGCAAGGCCAGGAGTCAAGCCTGGCTTGGTCCCTCTCCAGTTTGTGTTCTTAGCCCCTGGGCCACTGCACTTCATCACCCCAGGTGTACAGTGAGGGCATCCAGGCCCAGGGAGGGGAAGGGACTCGCCTGAGGCCACGCAGCCAGTGGCCAGACCCTCCTGCCTCCCTGGCTGGTTCCTCCCTCATGGCGGAGCCCGGGCCTCAGGTCTCCAGGGTTCCCCATCTTTGGAGGCCCAGGCGAGCTCTTTCCCCGCAGACACAGAGCCTGTTTGGGCCCCTCCTCCCTTCTCTTGGTGACAGTCCTGCCCGTGGGCACCTTCGGGCAAAGGGGAGGCCAAAGCTGTGGTTTGTGGGTGTGTTTCAGGAGGGCTGGTGACGGGTCAGTCTTTGTGTCCAGGGGAGGAGCTGGGTAAGGTGGGAGAGGGGACCCGGGACACTCCCCAGCCCTGGAGAGGGGTGTGTGGGGAGAGGGGGCTGCTGATCCTCCACGTGATAGCAGGGGCTGGCTGTGGGGAGGGGACGCAGCAGGGCTGGGGGCTGGTCCAGCACACAGACCTGGCCCTCGGCCTCTGTGTTGGTCAAACTGCTCTGTTCTCCCAGAGCAGGCCGAGAGGGGCTGGGCCTGGGGCGCCCAGGGTGCAGGCAGCTCCTTGGGTGCCTCTGGGGAGGACTCCCTGTCTGCAGGCAGCCATGTTTGACACAATGTGACCTAGCCTGGGTGACCCCCAAAGCCACTCGATAGGCCCACCCAGTACCAATAGCTGATGACAGGAGCTGACCAATTTGATTCACCCCTGGGGACCCCAGCCCAGACATCCCAGGGAGAGGCAGCTGGAAGGTGTCTCTGGAGGGCTGAGAATGCAGAGACTCACTCTGTCGCCCTGGCTAGAGTGCCATGGCATCAGCCTAGCTTACAGCAACCTCAAACTCCTGGGCTCAAGAGATCCTCCTGCCTCAGCCTCCCCAGTAGCTGGGACTACAGGCACGCGCCACCATGCCCGGCTAATTTTTCTAGTTTTAGTAGAGACAGGTCTGGATCTTGCTCAGGCTGGTCTTGAACACCTGAACTCAAGTGATCTTCCCATCTCGGCCTTCCAGAGTGCTGGGATTATAGGCGTGAGCCACCACGACCAGCCTCGACCCCCTGGTGCTGAATGTGGGGCCTGGGGAAGCATTTGTGTCATAAGGGTGGATCCCTCTGGAGTGGCCTGGTGCCCTCCCGAGACAATGAGTGAGTTCGTACTGAATGTCTGGCTGGTTGTTTAAAGGAACCTGGCACCCCCTCCTCCTTCTATCGCTTCATCTCACATGTGACACACTTGCTCCCCCTTTGCCACCCACCTCGACTGGGGGCTCCCTGAAGCCCTCTCCAGAAGCACAGGCTGGCGCCACGCTTCTTACGTGGCCTGCAGAACCGTGAGCCAAATAAACCTCTTTTCTTTATAAATTACCCAGCCCCAGGTGTTCCTTCATAATAGCACGGAACAGACTAACACGGGGGGACACAAACATTCAGTCCACAACACCCCCTCAAAATTAGTTTTTAAATTTTAAAATTTTAAAGAGGGATACCAGCTCACTCCCGTTAGGATGGATGTCATTTTTAAAATAGTAACGATAAATGAAAGATCACATTCTGTTGGCGAGGATGTGCAAAAATGTCACTGTACTCTGCTGGTGGACGTCAAATGGCGCAGTCCCCGTGAAAACCCGGATGGCGTTTCCTGGATAAGTTAAACACAGGGTTACCACATAGCCCAGCGATGCCGTCCTCTGGGTATCTGCCCGCGTGAACTGGCTCTGGGACGCACACAGACGCCGTAAGCTCCGCTCACAGCCACCAAGCGGGGGAACCACCCAAGTGTCGTCAGTCTGCCGGCGGGCGTGTGGACAAACAGAACGCGGTCTGGCCTGCAATGGGACATCACCCCGCCGTAAGAAGGACGGAAATCCTGACACGTGGTACAACGTGGATGACCCTTAGGGACTCGTGCTAAGGGAGGAAAGCCAGTCACAAAAAGACACACACTGTGTGATGCCACTTCCGTGGGGTCCCGAGAGTCGTCAAACTCACGGAGACAGAAAGTGGAATGCTGAGTGCCAGGGGTGGCAAGGGGGGAAGGTGAGTGTTTAATGGGGACAGGGTTGCAGTTTGTTTTTCTTTTTTCAGAGTTGCAGTTTTGCAGGGAAAAAAAGGCTCTGGAGATGGCCGGTGGTGACGGTGACGCAAAGATGTGAAGGTACTTAATGCTGAACCGTGCACTCAAAAACGCTGGAGACGGTAAGTTTTACATTGTGTGTATTTTACCACAATGCATAAATATGTGGGTCAGTCTGAGTAAACACTGGGTGCATAAAATAATGAAGTTAATTTTTCATGGTGTTTTACACATACAGAAATTTTAAATAGACAAGGGTCACTGTCCTGACTTCCATCCGAAGAGCACAGCTAAGGGAAGGGGAGGTCACACACAGCTCTGCACTTGCCTAAGGCCAGCTCCAGTGGTGACGAGTTGCGCCCATGGCAGGTGGCCCTGTCAGGGTGTGACGAGAAGGGCCCTCTGCCCCTGCAGTCTCCTTCCCCACCGCCCAGACCTCCGCCCAACTCTGAGAAGAACGGACATACTGCCACCGAGGGGGCGTCTGCAAAACCCCTGACCAGGGCTCCTCAAACCGTCCAGTTTATCAGAAACAAGGAGAGGCTGAGTGACTCTCACGGCTGGGAGGAGCCAAAGAGGCGTGATGACTCAGTGTCACTACGCGGGGTCCTGGATGGGGCCCCGGGACAGCAGAAGTGTGTTGTGTCACGTCTCAGTTCCTTCTGTGCTGCTCTAATGGGACACCAGACCAGGCCATTTACTAACAGAAGTTTATTTGGCTCGTGGTTCCAGAGGCCGGGAAGTCCAAGAGCAGCATTGCTGGCGTCTGCTGGGGCATCTCACCACGTCACCCCAGGGCAGAAGGGGAAGCATTAATTCATTAGTGGCTCTGCCCTCGTGACCTAATCACCTCTTATATGCAAAGCACACTTATTTTGTCCCTGTCATCCCAAAGTCTTAACTCATTCCAGACTGACTCACAAGTGTGAAGTCCGGAGTCTCATCTGAATCAGACACGGGTGGGGCTCGAGGTAGGACTGAGCCTGAGGCTGAGTCCCTCGAGCCACAAGGCTGTGAAATTCACAGGTTCTGCTTCCAGGAGCAGTGGTGGGACAGGCGCAGGATGGACAACTCCAAACCGGAGAGGTAGGCAAGGAGAAGAGGGTAACCGGCCCAGTCAAGTCCAAACCCAACAGGGAGAAGAACATCAACCTTAGAGCTGGAAAATCATCTCCTTTGGCTCCAGGGTGCACTGGGGCAGGGCTCAGCCCCCAACGCCCCAGGCAGCCCTGGCTTCAAGTCTTTGCTGGGCTCAGTCGACCCAGCAGCTCTCGTGGGCTGGGGTCTCCCACCTGCAACGTTCAGGGACACCCAGGTCTTCACCCCTCCACAGCCTCCACCCTCTGGCCTATGCCAGGCCCGCCCTCCCTCAGATGCCCTCTTGGGTTGAAGGCCTCCCCTCCAAGAACACCCCCTGGCTGAGGCAGACCATCCCTCCGGCTGGCCCAGCCCTGGTGACTGTGGGCTGGCAGCTCACACACGGGTCCTCCTTCCATGAAAGAAGGTCTTTGTGTGCCCAGGCTGATGGGTGCTGGCCTCTGTGCATAGCTGTGGAGTGAGTGAGGGGCAGCAAGGGAGGAGACCAGTGACCAGCATCCTGCAGAGTAGGGAAACTGAGGCTCAGGGAGGTGCAGGCACTTGCTAAGGTCACCCAGCAGGTAAGACCCAGAGCTTAGATTAGAACCCTTGGGGACAGAGGGCAGGGCTGCTGAGGAAGAGGGCTTGGCCCATGTGGTCCATGTGGTGCCCACATGTGGCAGGCTGCTGGGTGACGGGGGATGGGGGCAGAGGATGGGCTCCAGCGGGCTGGTCCAGAGGGCGTGGCATCTGGCCACTTGCTGCCCTGTCAACTGCAGCCACGAGGTGGCGCACTCCGCCACTCTCAGAAGCCAGACCCCAAGTTGGTGCCCCAAGCCCCATCCCAAGCGGCAGGCTGGGGGCTGCTGTCTGTCGCCCCCCACCCCCCGGGGCACTGGCAGAGCCCACTGAGGAGCTGTCTGTCCCACCAGAGCCCTGACCTGTGGGACCCACTCCCCGAGGTCTATTTCCTTCCTTGCTTCCTCTGCCCAAGGTGCCCCTGAGCCCATCCTAACGTTTTTGAGGCGCAGATGCAGCTACAGCAGAGGGGTGCGTCTGCTGCGGCAGGCTCAGGTCTTCCTGAAAGCCAGGCTAGCGGTGCCTCTTACGCCTCTCACACCGATGGCACTTTTAAGTCAAGGAGATCCGTGAATTCGGTTTCTGGTGTCATTTGGCCACTCATCAGTGCCACATTGCCTGGTGCCTACTATGTGCACGGCTCCCAGGCACCGGAGCACAGACACGTGCTGGATTACATGGAATATGTGGAACTATCAGAGCGCCAGCCACGGGGCGGGCAGGCTCCACTGTCCTGTTTCCGACTCCTCTCCGGAGGCCTGCATGGCCTCTCCCCTTCCTCAGTGGGAACCACGTGGGCAGAGCCCCAGCCTGGGTGGTGGGCTTCTCAGCTCTGCACCTTGCGGATGAGAAAGCTGAGGCTCAGAAGGCTCAGAAGGGAAGTGGTGTGTCCAAGGACACACAGCCACCCAGAGCCAGCGGTTTCACCCTCCAGAGGCAAAGAGCACACACAGGGCAGTCCTGGCCTTCCCGGGCAGGGCCCACACGGCTCCCAGGCTGGCAGCCACGGTGGGAACAGCCTGGACCCACAGCTGGCAGGGAGAGAGCTCGTCCCCAAGAGAGGTGCCCGGGGCGGAGGCCAGTACCCAGAATGCAAGAGGGGGTGGCAGCTCTGAGGCCAGTGTCCACATCCAAAAGCTGGGACAGCTGGTGGGGGCTGAGGGCAGGAGGAAGGGAACTAAAAGGGGCCAAGGCCCAAGGCCAGGGTGAATGAGAACTTCCCCTTGACACTGGACTCTGGCCAGGAGGGACCTGCAGGCAGGCTGGCCCTTCTGAAGGAGCACAGGATGGGCAGAGTGGCCCTGTAGGAGCACAGAGAAAAGGGCAGTCAGGGAAGGCTTCCTGGAGGAGGGGGCCCTTGAGAATGGGTATGCCTGAAAAGAGCACAGCTGTAGGAGCATAAGGGGTGAGATGGCCACAGAAGAATTACTGTCCCAGGGTTCAGAAGGAGGGACAGTGGGTCCAGGACTTGCTGTGCCCCAGGCCCCGGGCCGGGTAGCCAGAGGTGGTCAGGTGTGGCCTCTGCCCTCAGGCAGAGCACAGGCTGGTAGGAGAGACAGGTGCAGAGGCAAAGGGCACTGGCTGATTTTGGCCCTGGGACGAGGGCAGCAGTGACAGCCAGGCCGGCCAGTGGGGGGCGCCTCCCCTTCCACTGCACCCTGACCCTGGCTTGGTGGGCGTGGCCTTGTCCACCTGGGCATCCCATCAGCATCCTCAGCCCACATCTATCACCTTCTTCTGGAAGCTGCTGTAAGTCCACCGCTATCTGTTCGATGCGAGGACCCCTTCCTACGGGGAGCAGCAGCTGCAGCGTGGGGTGGGTGCCTCATTCCCCATGCCCCCCACCTGGACAGTGGCAAGTCGCCTGGCTGTGGGAGGGGCTGTATAAGCACTGCTCAGACCCCCGTCTTAGTCTTTCTGTGGCTTATAACAGAACACCTGAGATGGGTAATTTACAAAGAAAAGGAAGTTACTTCTCACAGTTCTGGAGGCTGAGAAGTCCAAGGTCAAGGGGCATATCTGGTGAGGGCCTTCCTGCCAGTGGGGACTCTGCCGTGTCCCCAGGCAGTGCAGAGCATCACATGGCCAGGGGCTGACTGTGCTCTTATGCTAGCTCAGGCCTCTCTTTTCTTATGAAGCCACCAGTTCCCCTCCTGTGATAACGCGCCGTTATGAATGCATTAATCCATTGATGAGGGCAGAGCCCTCCTGGCCCCATCACCTCTGAAAGGCCCCGCCTCTCAATACTTGAGATTACATTTATTCAGGAGTAAATGTCAGCTGAGTTTTGCAGGGGACAAATGTTCAAGCCATGGCACCCCCTCACCTGCTCGTCACCCTGAGGTGTCCAGGCTATGCATCCTGGAAGCCTCCCGCACCCAGCGGCTGTCTCCACCTACAGTGCTGACTGGATCCCGCTGTCCCTGCTTAAAGCCCGGCTGCCCACTGCCCCGGGAGGAGGCCTGAACTCGGTGGGATGTTCACGGGCCAGTCCCTGCCTTTCTCCAGCTGAACAGGACAAGTGGAGCCCCCCCCAAGACTTTGCATATGCTGTTCCCTCTGCCTGGAATGCCCTTCCTGCTGTCTTGTCCCAGTTAACTCCTGCTCACTGGGGCACCACCCAGGACAGGGTGGGCCCCACCTGGATATTCTTGGACCTATCCAGGCAAGCCAGAAGTGCTCTTTCTAGAAGATACAGATGATGACTGTCTTCCTGTCCCGTGACAGGCAGCACACTGGCCATGGTAAGGGCATGGACTTTGTACCCCATGGATGGACCCTCCTGGGCTCAGGGTCCCAGCTGAGCCACATGAGGTCAGTGCACCTGACCCTCCCTCTGCAAAGGGGGAAAGAAGCAGCGCTCTCCTGACGGGGAGGTGTGGGCTGGGCTGTCTTCCAATCCCCGCCCTTTACTTCCATCCCCCAAGGGGGTGGGGGGGGCTTCTTGGACTTCCAACATACCCCAGAATCCCCTGGGCGCCTGTCACTTTGCAGAGTCCAGACTCTTGTCCCTTCACACTCCACAGTGTGTCTTGAGGTCCCTGCACACCTGGCTTCCTGGGCAGGCAGCACCGGACCTCCAGGAGGGGTGGGAGGCAGGGGTCAGCCAGGAGGGACTGAGGAAGCACCTCCTTCCCTCTGGATCCTGACGGGGACCAGGAGCCAGGGGTGGTGCCAGCAGAGGTGAGGGTGAGGCCCTGACTGTGGAGCAGGCCTGTGCCCCTGCCGTGTCTGCACCAGAGCTCAGAGCCGCCCAGCTGCTGCTCCACCCAGTGTCCCTTAAGAAGTCCCAGCCTGGGACTCTTCCCCCAAATTTCGGGCTGCTCTAGACCCAGGCTCCACCGCTCCTCCCCTAATCGGGACGAAAATAGAAACCACCAGCACTTCCCAGGGCCAGTGGTGCCAGGTGCTGTCATCTCCTGGGATGAGGTGACAGGTGACACAGGGAAAGGGCCCTGAACCCAGAGCTGGCAGGCCCCAGGCTTGCAGTCCTGCTCTCCCTCTCCCTGGTGGCCCTCGGCAGGTTCCCGAGCCCTCTGTGCCTCGGCGTCTCAGGTACCGTGGGCTTTTGTGCGTGTGCAATGACAGCTCGCATACCACATGCCAAGGTCAGTTTAGTGAATCTCCCTGGGGCACCCGCTGGGTGCTGGGTCCAGTCTCAGAAGGTGAGGGAGGAGGTGGGGGTGGGACCCGGGGCGTGACACTCTGATGCTCATGCCCGTGACTTATTGCTGCATACCTTGGTTTGGCACCAATGCTCCTGCTTTCGCTTGTCACCTGGGGTTTCTCTTGAGTCCAGTCATCTTGCCCTTAATGTTCCTCAGGGCTCTGAGGCCAGGAGACAGGGATCTGAGGACCCAGCTGGCCCTGGGGTGTAAGCAGGCTCCAGGCCACTGTCCCAGGCTGTCAGCGCAGCTCAGGGCTGGCAGTGTGCACTCCGCACAGCCCTGCCTCCGCCACCCCTCCATGTCCAGCTTTGCTTTGAGCAGAGGAGGTGAAAAGCCAGCGGTGGCCTGGCCCATTGCCAAGGGTGTGGCCCTCAGGGTAGGTGGCCACTCTGAGCCTGTGTCCTTGTGTTAGTCTGCTAGGGCTGGTGTAGCAGACACCACAGACTGGGCGGCTCACACGACAGAGGTTTGTTTCCTCACAGTTCCGGGGGCTGCAAGTCCGAGATCAAGGTGTCGGCAGGGCTGGTTCCTTCGGAGACCTCTCTCCTGGGTGTGTGGATGCCATCTCCCTGTGTCTGGTTTTTTTTTTTTTTTTTTTGAGACAGTCTCACTGTGTCACCTGGGCTAGAGTGTCATGGCGTCAGCCTAGGTCACAGCAACCTCAAACTTCTGGGCTCAAAGCTGTCCTCCTGCCTCAGCCTCCTGAGTAGCTGGGACTACAGGCAAATGCCACCACGCCCAGCTAATTTTTTCTATTTTTAGTAGAGAGAGGGCCTCGCTCTTGCTCAGGCTGGTCTCGAACTCCTGAGCTCAAGCAATCCTCCCGCCTCGGCCTCCAGAGTGCTAGGATGACAGGTGTGAGCCACTGTGCCAACCCCCCCCAGCCCCTTGTGTCTTCACTTGGTCTTTTCTCTGTGTGCGTCTGTGTCCTAATCTCCTCTTCTTATAAGGATGTGTTGGACGAGTCATGTTGGATTAGGGCCCACCCCAATGACTTCATCTAATTAATCACTTCTTTAAAGACCCTATGTCCAAATACAGTCACAATCTGAGGTGCTGGGAGTTAGAACTTCCACACATGACTTGGGGGGACACAGTGCAGCCTCTGTAAATGGGTAACAGGATGGCCGTGAGGACCACTGAGCAGGGCGTGGGCACCTGTGACATCAAGTGCCCCACCTGGGGGGGGTATGTGGTCCATGCCTGTGCCAGGCAGGGGTGTGTGTGGCTCTGCTCACCAGTTTTGACCTCTGCCAAGCAGCGTCTGGCACAGGGTGGGTGCCCAGTGGAGGTTTGTAGGGTGGATTCACGAAGGGGTTGGGGTCCAGGGCAGCCCCAGAGGTCTAGTTTCCCT
Organism: Lepilemur ruficaudatus; assembly: GCA_963574885.1. Classification (NCBI taxonomy): domain Eukaryota; kingdom Metazoa; phylum Chordata; class Mammalia; order Primates; family Lepilemuridae; genus Lepilemur; species Lepilemur ruficaudatus. The sequence goes on along the minus strand of CAUYRT010016596.1, from coordinate 7,428 downwards.
CAGGCTCCTGCCTGCTGCCTCCTAGTCCTGGCCATTCCTGCAAAGAGTATCCCCTGGGCATGTGCTGTGTGTCATGCTGGGGTGGATAGCTGTCATTCATGTCTGCTGTGCCCATTTCTATTCAGGCACTGCCTGCCTGGCCCAGGTGATTTGGATGGCACTGCCACAGTGCCCCCAGCCCGTGCCCCAGCTGCCTTCCTCAGCTTGTGTGGCATGTGAGCAAGCAGGGCCGATTAGAACCCTCCATGAGATTTGCTAGAGGGGTGCAGCGAGGGAGGTGGTCTCTCCCTGGGACTGCCAGCTGTAAGGCTGGGGGTTCTGTCCCAGAGGGAGAAGCAGGGAGGTTCGCAGATGAGAGGTGAGGAGCAAGAGCGAGATCAACACCCTGCTGTTTGCGGGGAGATTTCAACTGCAGCACCTGCCAGGTTTATAAGCAAACAGGTTACTTTTGGGGCTTGTTTGAGGTGGATCATTTGTGAACAAAAGGACCCTGACCATAACTCCGGGCCTGGCCGAGGTCCTAAGGTGGTGGAGCAGAGAGGGGAGGGACACACACGTGGATAATCTGGGTCTTTCCTTGTAGGAACACCCCATCTGGGTCGAAAAGACAAGAACACAAACAGCCATGGAAACAGTCAAAAGTATGGCCCTAGTGACGGAGATGGAGGTGGTGGTGCCATGTGGGGACCCCCCTTCCGGAGCCCCCCTCCCCCCTGGGAGCCCTGGCTGCATGGGAGGCGGGGACCATTTCTGGCCAGGCAGGCAGGTCAGGTAGGTTGGAGCAGTGGCCTGGAGGCAGGAAAGTCGAGCTCAGTTTGGGGGCGGGGGGACAGAGATAAAGCTGGAAAGCCCCAGAGCTGCGGCCGGCCGGAGGGAGGAGGAACAGTGAGAGCTGGCAGCTGGGCCTGGTACTGGGCGAGGACTCTGGACACAAATGTGACTCAGACTCGGTCTCCTGGGAGGAGATCACACCCCATGCTGCCCCCTGAAGGTGCAGGATAGACCCCACGCTGTGTAGCACTGTGCGGATGCGCTGGCTCCTCTAGTCTGAAATCACTGGGTTCGTCCCAAGGACGGAAACTGAGCCTGAGAGGTACAGCCTCCAGCCGGAGCTCACCTGAGTGCCTGCCCCTGACCTGGGTCTGCCAGGCCGTCTTAGAAGGCAGGAATGCTGGAGGAAGAGGAGAGAGGGGCCAGGATCTTGCCCCAGGGAGCTTCAGGTGCTCTGGAACCGGGGGGCCCTTGATTAGAAGGAAGGGGAGGTCTCGTTCTGGTGACATTGGGTTTGTGAGGTTGGAGGTGCCTGTGGGACTCCTAGGGCCACTGGGTTGGGGGCAGGGCATGGGGCTGGACTGGACACACAGGTGGCAGACGGGAAGGATAGGACAGGGCAGAGAAGATCCACCTTGGGGGAGCAGGGAGGCTGTGCAGAAAAAGCCCGCACGCCTTCTAGGATTTGTCCCTGCCTGTTCCCCTCTGCCCTCCCACTCCAGCTCCCACAGCCATCCTTCTGCATCCGACCTGGGGAGGGTGCTGAGAGAGGGTGCCCCCAACTTAGGGTACGGGCCTGGGGCGCCAAAAGCCAGTCCCCTCTACTTTCTCCTTTGAGCACCCTGCTGTGAGCTGTGTTTGTCCTGGAAAGTCCAGCGCCCAGGGGCAGGTGGGCAGTGGGTGCCCTCTGTAGGTGCCCCGCCCCACAGTGCAGAGCCTGGGGAGACGCAGCCGTGTGGGGCATGGGGGTAGCATGTTTCCCCTGAACGACAAAGGTGAACTGTAGAGAAAGGGGCAGGGCGAGCCCCGATCCTGGGGACAGGGAGTGCCGTGGGCATGGGTAGCAGAGGATAGGGAGCACCCCGCCAGGTATTGGGCGAGTCACCTCCCCTCCAGGTGTGGGGCTGTACTCTGGGCCCAGCGGTGGCGGTCAGAGGAAAGACATTTCTGCCGAGGATGCGGGTCGCCGCTGGCAGCAAAGTCATTGACCCGTATCCAAACCGACAGGCGGTCCCACGGGGCGTGCGGGCTGCGGGCGAGGCGACAGCAGCGTGAGCGCTCGTGCGTGCCTGTGCCCGTGGAGTCTGCCGTGACAGACGCGCGGGACGGCGTGGCCGTGGCCGCGGCTGGCTGGCGGCCGCGCGTGCGCGTGGGTGCAGGCGACGGGGACGCACATGGGCCACCCAAACAAAGGCGGCGCCGCGTGACCGAGCTCGCGCGCGCGGGCGGACCCGTCCGGGCAGGCGCGCCCCCGCCGGCCCCCGGGACCGGGCTGTCGGGCGGGGACGGGGCTGCGGGGCTGCGCGGCGCGGGCGCGGCCCCTTTAAGGCGCGGCGCGGGGCGGGGCGGCGGCTGCGCAGGGCGGCCCGGGGGCGCGCAGACTCCGCGCAGCGGGACGCGAGCGCGCGACCCGGCGCCGCCGCCGCCTCCGCGCTCGTGGCCGGCACCCGCGGGGCCGCCTCCTCCCGGCTCCCCGGCGCCGCTGGGCTCCCGGGCGGGCGGCAGGTGCAGCGCGGCCGGGCGGCCGGCGAGAGGGACGCCGCGGCGGCGAGTGGATGAGAGTTGGCCCCGATCTCCGCGCAGGGTAAGCGGCGCGCGGACACGCACACGGACCTCGGCGGACGCCCGGCCGCGCTCGGCCCGCTCACCCCGCCGGTCCGGCCTGGCGACCCTCCGTGCAGGGCCCCGCGCGGGCGCGCCCCGCTCACACGCCCCCGGGTCCGGTGCGGCCGGAACGCGCGTCACGGCCACCCCCCGCGCGCTGTGGGCACTGGCGTCCGCCGGGCCGGGGTCTGCCAGGCGGGCCGGGGAGAGGAGGATGTCCCAGGGGCGCAGGGCCCAGACTGGGGCGGGGGGCTCCCGTCCGGGGTCACTGAGGCTAGGCCACTGGAGGGGGACGGGACCGGGCAGGGCGCAGCAAATCCTGTCCTACCGACCGACCGACTCCTTGGTGGGGCAGGAGAGCAAGGGGCTCCCTAGCTCCCGCTACCCCAGAGGCGACCCCGCCAAAAAGTTGTGGCCTCTCGCCCCCTCCCTGCACCCTGCTATCTGCCTTGTGTCCTTCCCTTTGTTTGGGACGTTTAGCTGGTGGGGCTCTGCTGGGGCGGGTTGGCACATTGGCAGGAGCCCAGGCCCGTGTGCCTGCCAGGAGGTGGGGTGGAGTGTGGCAACCCCCAGCCTGAGGCCCCACCTGTCCAGAGCAGGACCTGCGCCCTGTCCAGGCGACAGAGCAGGGGAGAGAGGAGAGCCTGTGTGCCCTGAGGCTGGTGCACTGGCCCTGGCTGTTGGCCCTGTGGCAGGAGCGGCAGTCCCCCAGGGCCAGAGACCTGAGCATGGCCCTCAGAAGCTAAGTTCACTGTCACAGCCAATGGTATTTCCAGAGGTGGGAGATTCTGTTTGGGGGAGACCTATTGCAGGATGGGGTTCCCTGCTTGTGTGGGTTGGGGAGCCTGTCTCAACCCCAAAACGAGGCTTGTGAGTCCCAGCGCTGGGGCTCTATTGGGGCTGAAGTGGTTTAGGAGAGGAACTTGGAGACTTGCCTTCCTCACCCCCTGCGCTGTGACCTTGGGCCAGGCAGGGAATCTCTCTTGCCTTAGTTTCCTCACCAGTAGATGAGGAGGAGGCTCCGCCCAGGCCACAGGGTCAGAGGTCAGGTAGTGCCCTGGGCCCCAGGCCATGTGTGCCCCAGGCTCATCTGGAGACACAGGCTGGCTGGGTGAGTATGTTCTAGTCCCTACCCCGTGCTGTGATGAAACCACATTCCACAGTTGTTAGCTGGGACACCCCGGATCACTGGCCTCAGTAAACCTGCCCCTGTGTCCTGCCGCAGACCCTCTGGAGAAGCCCTGCCTGGCCTTCCTCCTGCCTTGGCCGTGGTGTTGACCCCTCTGCAGCACTTGGTGACCCCAGGGCAGAGCCCTGCCACCCTGGCGGTACTAGACTCACAGGGAGATGCGGGCTGGGCCCTGGAGACTGGGAGGCTGGGCACCCTGTGTCCCTCCATGGGCCACCGCCCGCTGCTCTGCCTGTCTTTCCTTTCAGCTTCCCTTGCTGATGGCATGTGGCTGTCCCAGCAGAGTGCCCTGGGGACACATGTCTGTCTTTTTCCACACTGGAGAGCCATTTCCAGGAAGCTCCCTGGGAAAGTCTCAAAGTTGTGTGTTTCCCAAGGCCCTGGGAGCCTGTTTACTCTGTGTCTCCTGCCGAGGCGGTGGAGGCCCTTGGCGAAGGAAGGACCAGGTGGTCTCTCTCCGAACTGCCGACCCGTGAGGCCTCCCCCTGAGCGCTGCCTCTTATCTGTAGGGTCCAGCCCAGAGTGGATGTTGGGGACAGCTCCGGTGCCAGCTCAGGGTGACCTCTGCTTTCCTCGCTCTCCCTGGGCCTCACCTTCACCACTGGAAAACCAGGGAAGAGAATCAGACCTGGTTTTCCTGAATCATCATTTTTGCTGTATAATAGAATAGAATAGTGGTTCAGGCACAATGAAAACAAAGTGTTATTAGATTCTAGAGAGCCACTGTTGCCAGGGAAGGCTGCGAGCAAGCCTGAAGCCCGTTTTCTCTTTGCAAGGAGTGGCAGAGAGATGTTACAGAAACGCCAGCACCAAACCCCGCCACCGTCTTGAAGAAATCCACGTTTTGGGGGAGCCAAGGCACCCAGATGTTCCCGTGTGCGATCTGTATTAGTGGTTGTGCCCTCTTGGGGCCCCTCTCCTCCTGGGGCCACGTGGAGGCCCCTTCCAGCTCCCCACATTCTACTGCTAGACGGTCCCCTCCCGAAGCCGGACCCACCCATCCTGGGGGGGGCGTGGTGTTGGTCAGCGGCTCATTTCTGGAGGCCGCCCCCTTTTGGGGAGCCCGACAGGTTTCCCCTCCTGGGGGCTGCTGTGTGTGTCAGGATGGGGGCTCCTGCCCGGTGGCTGTGGTGGGGACTCAAGGAGCATTCCCAGAGTGCCTGTTGGTGTGAGGCATGTGCTGGTTGGCAGGGAAGACACCGGTGCCAGGTATGTGTGGCCTGGTCCCTCCTCCCAGAGTTTCTGCCTCCTCCCCTGCAAGACAGCCCCCGAGGCTGCTGCGTGCCCCGTTGGGGGAAGGGAGGCCCTGTCTATGGGCAGTCCAGTGCGACCTGCTGCCTGGGGCAGCTGCTGAGGGTCAGGACAGTGGCAGCGCGTCCCTGCGCTGACGTGGGAATTGCTGAGCTAAGACGTGGGCCGCGAAGAGTGCGTGGTAGGTGGGATACAGAGGTGCTCGCTGGGAAGCGGCTTCTCTTTGCTTAGCTCAGGGATGGGCTCGTGCTGGACGCCGTCCAGGCCACGCCGGCCACTCACATGGTGCTTTTTGAAGGCCTTTGGTTTGGGTGACTTGCAGGCTGGCTTGGGGGCTCTGGCACCACAGTGGACTTAGCACTGCCTTTTCCTTGGCTTTTCGGTGGCATGGAAGTGGGCCCTTTCCTTACGTCTTTATTCTGGGCAGGGTAAAGGGGTGGAAGTTCAGGTCCTCAACAGGTGCGGCTGGTGGAGCTGGGAGGAGGCCTGGGGCTCTGAGGGGACGGAGCCTGGGTGGGTGGGGCCCAGGGCGGCCTGTCACCTGCTTGGAGCCTGTGGCTGCTGGAGAAACATAATCGGTTAACTTGAGAACTTAAAGGCAGTCTGCTCCGACTTCTCTTACAGACAGAGATGGTGCAGGAAAACGAGGTTTTCCCTAATTAGAGAAAGCTGTGCTCGTTTCTTCTTTGGGGCCTGTGCGTGTGCCCCTCACAGAGGCCGCGCAGACGCCGGCTGGTCATTCACCGCTAATGATGTCGCGTCTAAAGGCTGTTGTTAAGATTGCCTGGCATTTGAGTTGTAACCTAGGGTTGTGATTATGTGTGAGCCCTGTGACTGAAGTCCCCCGCGGTGACACAGGAAGACAGCAAGTATTGGCCTATCAAAAAAATTAAAAATAGTAATCGGAATCACTCAACCTGCACGCCAGACGTGGTGCTGAGTGTTTCTCGTGACTTGTCTCACTCACAAAGCCCTCACAGCGTACGCTTGCACCCCAGCCTGCAGATGAGGAAACTGAGGCACGGAGAGGCAGCGCAGCTTGCCTGAGCCCCCCGTCCGGTAGCAGAGCTGGGATTTGGACTTGCGCTGTTTGGCTCCGAAGGCTGTACTCACGACCACGGCAGCCTTCCCGTTGCCCTGATCATCCTTTCAGAGCGTTCAGCCGGGTTTCTGGGGGGTTGTGAAGGAAATAGAAGCAATAAGTTTAAAGTCACGGGGAGACGTCTCTCTTTGCCAGCAAACATGCAGCAGTAGCAAGGTATGACGGCATCTCAGCCCAGCCCGACGGCGTGCTAAGCATGTCACACAGTTTGTTCCTGTAACCACTAGAGCTGGGTGCTGTTGCTAGCTCCACCCCATAGACGAGGAAGACTCCACACGGAGAAGTTCAGCCCCATCCCTGAGGCCACAAGCCGGTGCGTGGTAGAGCCAGGTTTGACACGGTGGGCTCTGCTCCTAACCCAAGCCCTTGTGTGGGGGGCATGGGGGTTGGTGGAAAAGGCTCTTCCTCTTGCTGCTGTGTGTTCTGAGGCAAGATGCTTAACTTCTCTGGACCTCAGGGCCGCAGTGGTTAGGAGGGCTTTGGGGACATGGCTTCTGTTGGTTGGTTCTCCCAATCGGTGGGAAGGGCTACTGCTTCTGCCCGGCCCCTGTGGGCAGGGGCTTGGGGCTGTACAGGGCTGGGGACACAGGTCAGGGAGGCAGGAGCCCCTCCCTAGTGCTGTAGCCTGGAGTGCAGGTGTAGGGCACGCCTGACCCCCGCCTACGTCCTGGTGCCCTCCCGCTAGGGGCAGAGGCGCACCTCCCCTTCCTGCCTCTTCCACCATGGTGCCCACAGGATAGTTCCTGGCATGGCAGCTCCCTGGGCCTGGTACGTCTCTGCTCCATGTTCCCACCCGTCCCTCCTGGCTTCCCTCTTCCTGCGTGGTTTGCTGTTGTATACTGTTTATCACAGGTCCTTTCTAGAAGGTGGGCTCCCTAAAGCCAGGGTCTCTCCACTCCTGCTCAGTGACCTAGAGTGGCAGCACCTTGAGGCACCTTGCTCTGCCCTTGCTGGGTCACTTGTGACCCAGACTCCACAGACCTTGGCTTGGGGGCTGAGCTGGGCAGTGCGGTGGGGTGGGGCCAGGCATCTCTGGATGCTCCCTGAGGGAGGGGGCAAGGCTGGGAGCAAGAGAGTCTGTTCTTCTTCTTTTTTTTTTTTTTGAGACAGAGTCTCCCTCTGTTGCCCGGGCTAGAGTGAGTGCCGTGGCGTCAGCCTAGCTCACAGCAACCTCAAACTCCTGGGCTCAAGTGATCCTCCTGCCTCAGCCTCCCGAGTAGCTGGGACTACAGGCATGCGCCACCATGCCGGGCTAATTTTTCTCTGTATATTTTTAGCTGTCCAACTAATT
>CAUYRT010016593.1:0-22212 GCA_963574885.1 Lepilemur ruficaudatus | reverse complement strand
TCTTTATATAAAACTATAAACTATACCTTAGTCTCTGTGTATTCTTTTATTTCTCTCTACTTCCTATCAATTTTCTTATCCTCTGTGGCGACCCCTATCTTAGGGACCTGGCTCCACGGGGAGGAGTAGCTGACCTCCTCGTGGGCCTGCCGCACCCGCGTTCCCCTTCTCCCTTTGCCTCTCTTCCTCCAAGTTCCCCGCACTATGAATCTTCCCAGCATTTGATGACCATCTTGTATCTAGATATCTGAATGTCTGGCAATACCAGGGAAAATTTCCCTCAATAATTCCCTTGAATTGATTTTCCATGCTTTTTGCTTTTTCTTCTTCTCCCTCAGAGGTACCTATAATTCTTATATTTTAGCTCATTTTACAAGTCCCATATTTCTCTGAGTGATTATTCTTCCTTATTCTTTTTTCTCTGTCTTTGGCTGACTGTGTTTGTTCAAAAGCCTTGTCTTCAAGTTGTAGAGTTATTTCTTCTGCTTGATCTAGCATGTTATTTAAGATTTCTGCTGTATTTTGAAATTCCCTAAATGGCTCTTTCATTTCCTTAAGTTCTGCTATATCTTTTCTCATGCTGTCAATCTCATTAGTGACTTTTAAATTTTTTTTCATTCATGTCCTGAAATTTCTTTTGGCTTCTTTGTGCTAGTTTTTAACATTCTCACTAATCCCATTTATCTTATTTGTCATCCATATTTTAAATTCCATTTCTTACATTTTGACAGTTTCCTTTTGGTTGGAGTCCATTGATATAGATCTATTGTGATCCTTTGGGGGTGTCAAACTAGTTTGTTTGTTCATGTTGCCTGAGTTCTTTTGCTGGTTTCTTCTCATCTGAAACCTCTTCTCTCAGCTCAGGACAAATAGGTTCATGGTGTACCTATTCTCCTTTGCTGAGAACTCTCCTACTTAGTGAGAAGAAGGACAGTTTCCTTGATGTGACATTTGTGTCCTATTCCAGAAACTTAACCTGGTAAGAGAGGGGAAAATGCACTGAGAGCCTTTAATGCAACTGTTCTGCATTGTTTTGTTCCATGGTGCTTGTCATAGTCCAAGCCAGTGCTGGGGGATCTTCATGCAGAGTGCTGGCTTGGTCCCCAGGCTGCAGTTGGAAGCTTGGGCAGGGGGCTAGGCAAGCCACTCCCCACAGAGTTGGGCATCGTTAGAGATTGCTCTGCTTGGATCTCCCCATGGTGGTGGCAATTGCAGCTGGGTGAGCGTATCTAGATGGTGACCACAGGTGTCATGGCTTTGGACATTCACTCCACCCATGTCCCGGTACAATGGCAACACATGGCAGGGGGTGACTCGTGGTTAGTGGGCCCATGACAGGGTGTGGGACTGCAAGTGTGGTACTGAGTGGCACACAGGTCCATGGGGATGGGGCTACCAGACAGCATGCACGGCCACAGGGGTGGGGCTGGGCCACTGGATGGCTGGGGCTCTCTCCTTTCTCAAGTTCCACCGAGGCTATTGACATGAGACTTCTTAGGTGGCATTGGTGCCTGCTCTGCTTGAATCCCCCATTGGGAGGGGTGCTTGGCTCCCAGTCAGGGGTGCATGAGAGTGTCTGCTCTTCCTGTTCTATCCTCAGCCTGGCAGGGGCAATGTGAAGGTGATTGCAGTAAAGCTGATCCCTGTGTAGACCAGGTGCTCTGAACTTGAGAGCTCAGAATGGTGTCAGTTGCAGCTACCCAGGAATGGAAGAAGCCAGTGGGTCTCTGCTGTGCCTGTTCTCCAGTGCAGTGATACTGCAGCCTTCCTGATCAGTACAGAGGCCTGTGGTGGTAGCTGGGGTGGGGAGGCTCATAGCTCAGGTTGCGGTGTCCAGAGGGAGATCTTGGAGTCCCAGGGTTCTCTTCTCTGACCCTTCCCCACCTGTGGAGGCCTCCCTCAGATACCTTCTGATCTTGCTGAGTGGATCACCCCATCTCCCTCTCCTTCACTTTCAATGTCTCCTATTACTTCTCTGTTTTACAGCGCTGTCTACAAGAAGATCCATCTGTAGGTGGACATCTACTTGCCACTTTCAGTCCTATCCTTGAGAGCAGTGTGTGCAGGCTGCTTCTAGTCTTCCATCTTGGCCCTATCCTATATTTTTGTTATTTTATTCTTCATTAATTTAGTTTATATTGACTTTAAGTATTTGGGGGTGTTTTTGTTTTGTTTTGTTTTGTTTTGTTTTATAAACAAGGTGGTCCCTGTCTGTCACCCATGCCAGAGTGTAGTGGTGAGATCATAGCTCATTGCAGCCTCAAACACCTGGGCTCAAGTGATTCTCCTGCTTCAGCCTCCTGCAATATGGGAATAAAAGCATACACCACCATGCCTGGCTAATTATTTTAATTTTTTTTTGTAGAGACAGGGTCTCACTATATTGCTAAGGCTGATTTCAAACTCCTGGCCTCAAGCAATCCTCCTGCCTCTGCTTCCCAAAGTACTGGGATTAGAGATGTGAGCCACTATGCTCACATCTCTGTGTATAATATTGAACTATTGCATATTTAATATTGTCACAGATTCCATGTGATTCAATTATTTATAATTACTATTTTTAAATTCTCAGATGATCAAAAGCTAGCTAGTTCAAGACATTTAATTTGTAACTTTTGCCCTTTTAACACTACCATAGATGCTTTTAAATCACTCTTGCTTTCTGGAATTAAAAAAGGATGGCAGAGCCATGTTTGTTTTCCCATTAGTCATGTTGAGGCTCATAAACCAATACCTCAAAATATGGCACTTTGTACATGCTGAATTGAATAAAAAGGACTTGAGGTTTCTCTGACATTTCTTCCACCCCCACCCCATCTCTCCAAAAGCATAGGATAAAGTTGCTCTCTGAAATTCTCTTATCTGCCTAAAGTCCAGACCTACCAAACAAGACAACAGTGACCTCTGGTCCCTTCCCTGAGTTTTCATTAACTGAGTCCACATCACAGGAAAAAAGACTAAAGTCTGTTAACAAATCTGGACATACTTTTTTTCACAAAAAATACCCATTCTGTGAGCCCAACAGACTTTGTCCCAGACCATTGTGTTTTTCAATCCCATTGAATTCTCTCTAGTATTCATTTATTGCCCCTCAAGAGAATTTCTCTTCCCCTCCCTTCCATAACCTGCTTTGTCAGGATATAAGCCTCCATTATGTCTGTTACCTTGATATGGCATATAAGCCTCTGTACCTCATTGGGGGATTGAGTCTTCATTCCGAAGGCTTCTGTGTCACATAAAGCTGTGACCAAATAAATTTGTATGCCTTTTCTCCAATTAATCTTTTTGTGAGTTGGTTTTTTAGCAAAACTTCAGAGGGCAAAGGGGAAGTTTTTCCCTTCACTCCTATACTCAAGACATAGAATCAGCAACTTTCCTCATTCCTTTTAGTGGAAAAGTATATTTGAGATCAAAATTTGGTTACTAACTTACAACTGAGATGATTTTAGACCTTCATTGGTAATAGAGTGACAGAATTCCAGGCTACTGTAGCAGCAGAAATGGAAAATATATTATTTTTATTGTTATGAACTAACATTTGTTTTTCAATTTAAATCTAATGTTATCCTATGCCTTCAAATTTTCTTCCAATATAAAAAATAAATTATTTCCTCTATAACTTGCTTATTTAGATTTTAGTACTTTACCTAAACTACAATTATATCTTTTTCTTGTTAAAAGTCATTCTTTGACTCATTGGTTACAATTCTGTAATGACTTTATTGACACTTATTTCTAGGTATGTTATTATATTCCTATATTATATTGGCTTTCTAATAGACCTTTCACTTTCTGTTTTCTCTGTATAGGTTTGTAACAAAAACCTTACATTGCTAATTCTATCAGGTAGGGTCTCAATAGAGAATAGCCACAGTCAAATAGGGGATTAAGGAGAGTTTAATAAAGGGATTATTTACACAGATGTGAGCAAGGTTTAAAGGTTTAAAAGGAACCAAGGAATGGTGTAGTGTCCTGTGGTAGCAATAGAAGAAAACTCTTTCAATTTCTAGACCTGAAGGAAAAAGGGAAGAGCATAATTAGCAAAATCTGTAGAAAGAGCCAGAGCTTATAGTAAGGAGGCAGGGGGAATGCGCTTCAAAAGAGGAATAAAGCAAGGTCATGGCCTTAGAGGGAAGGATTAGAGAAAGAAACACCCAAATATACATCTCCACCTGCCCTCTTACTTTCTGCTGATTCCTCTCATGTGCTAACTCCAAGGGTAAGATGGAGGCAAGAGAGTCCAGTGATACAGTCCATAAAGCTTAGCCTCCTTGAACAAGAGCTGTTCAGAGAAGGCAAACAAGAAATTTGGAGATAAGGCAAATAGAAAAGTCTATCTCCCTGAAGAAAATACCCACCTCTAGGAGGGGGGATGAGAAGAGGTTGATCAATGGGTATAAAAAACATACAGTGTGATAGAAGGTGTATGTTGTAATGTTTGATAACAGAGTAGGGTGACTATCGTTAGCAACAATGTATCGTGTATTTCAAAAGTAGCTAGAAGAGAGAACTTGAAATGTTTCCAACATAAGAAAAGATAAATACTCAAGGTGATGGATACCCCAAAGACTCTGACATGATCATTACGCATTCTATGCATGCCACAAAATATAATATGTACCCTGTAAATATGTAAAATATTATATATCAGTAAACAAACCCCAACTCTTTCTAAGCTGCAAATAATTTATAACTGCCAGTTTCACTTATTCCCTACCATTTCAAATCTATTATCTCCAAAACAGAATTCATTTTCAGAGCTCCACCCAAAACTTATTTTTCCTTTCTTCCTAAGTGAAGTCATCATCCAACCATGTGCTCAAGCCAGGAATGTAACTTTCATCCTTGACCACCTTCTTCTTTCTAACACAACCATCCTTTAGACAACATGGCCTGAAGATTATGCCTTTGAAATATTTTTAACACCCATCTCTTCTTTTTAAAAACCCTCACTGTCACAGTGTTAGTTCCCAGACTTAAACTTCTCCACAGACTATTGTAATAGATTCCTAACTGGTCCTACTGCCACCAAGTTTGCCTTCATCTATTTTGTCCTTAACATTGCTACTCTCAAATTCTACTTCTCCTCATTGGGGCATATTTTCTCTTACTGTGACGACTTCTAGAGCCTACTAATTTGTCTTTTCCTCCTAATATTGCTCCACTCAAATCAGCCAACATTACATTATAACCTGGTCATGCTTTTCATCTGATCACTATATAAGGTCAAATTCCTTAGCTTGGTATTAATGAACTTTTATCATCTATCCTCTACCTGCCTTTATAGCATCATTCCCACTACTCCTTCGCATTAATCTTATGCTCTAAACCAAAGTATAAACGCCTCCCCATATGTCACTTTTTTTTTTTACAACAAGCATTTATTGATTGCTTATAATATTCCAGACACTGAACTAGGTGCTGTGTATAAAAAGATGGATGAGTCTAGGCCCCCAATCACCTCCTTTAATCATTGTATTTCTGTTCTCTGCAATACATTTTCCTTTTGTGATTCTAGAAATCTCTGTTCTTCCATCTAGACTGAACTTAAACATGGCTTCATCTATGAAGCCTCTCCTGATTATCCCATTTATAGATAATCAGTTCCTCTTCACTATTAGGGAAATTATTTTCCCTAATACCTTGTGCAGATTTTTATTATAACACTTATTACCCTACTAGTTTTATTTACTTATATGTCTTTCTCTTTGACTGGACTGAGTTATATTAGCGTATTTTGTAAGTCTTTGTATCCCAATGCCTAGCAGCGATCTCAACAAAGGTTAAATGACATAATGAATGATGAAATCAGTGAATTAGAGTAAGACAGCTAAGGTGAGAGAAGAGGAAAGCAGAGAAGTGAGTAGAGGAGGGGAAAACAACAAAAAAGGCTCTCCAACCCTCATTTTGAATCTCTTTTGGGGCCATAATGTTTTCAAGTTGCAACAAAAATCAGGAAACTAAAGTCTTTGTTTTCTAATGTCCAAATACTTCACAATGGGCAATTATCTTTATAATAGGCTTCATTTCAAGACCTATATTTGTGGCTATGTTTTAATTAACTGAAAGTGATTCCACATGTCAAGAATTGGAAAGCCTGCAAGGTGACCTCATTACAGTCAATGAGAGAGGTCATGTACATCACTGCTCTCACGTGCAATCTTACCTAGAAGCAGCCCAAGCTATAAATCATATCTATCAACACTGTAGTAAATATCTCATTTAGTGCTATTACATACAGTATCTGTCTGTGTAAATGTATTATTCAGAGAGTAATTTAACTCCTGCAATTAACTGGACGGTGCTTGATTCCCAGATATGTTATTTAGGGTGTTTTCTTTGACTTGAGTTAGTCTGAGAATTTCAGTTCTGTTTTGCTAATCCTCTCAATTATCTATGTCTTTCTTTCCTATGATCTTTGTTATAATTTTCAGAAATGTAAATACAACTATAAACATATTTGCATTTAATCAGAGGTTAAATGTGTTTCTAGTTTTTAAAAGATTTTATTTCTATTTCTGCTTTATTTATATTTAGGAAATTACTGCTACTCAAAATATAGTAACAGAGAAAAGAAGGTCTTTGGGGGTAGTGGAAAAAGTCCTGTATGTCTGTGGTCCCCAACCCTCAGGCCATGGACCAGTACCGGTACTTTACCTGTAGGAATAGGGCTGCACAGCAGGAGGTGAGTGGCAGGCAAGTGAGCCAAGCTTCATCTGTATTTACAGCTGCTCCCCATCGCTTGCATCATGCTCCTGTCAGATCAGTCACTGTCTCCCATCACCCCTAGATGGGACCATCAAGTTGCAGGAAAATAAGCTCAGGGCTCCCACTGATTTTGCATTATGGTGAGCTGTATAATTATTTCATTATGTATTACAATGTATAATAATATAAATAAAGTGCAAAATAAATGTAATGTGCTTGAATCATCCCCAAACCATCCCCCTCACCAGTCCATGGAAAAATTATCTTCCATGAAACCAGTCCCTGGTGCCAAAAAGGTTGGGAACTGCTGCTATATGTGACCTAGGTTCCAATACTTATATTGTTAGGTAACTAAGTAGGTTGATCTTACACTAAGTCACTTTCCTGAACACCAATTTGAACACCAATTTTCTCTTCTGGAAAAATATTTGCTCAACTAGATCAGACGTGGAAAACTAGAATATTACTGTTTGAATGCCATATCATATGGGGTTTATTAAAAAAAAACATTTTGGTCTGTTTAGCACTGAGAAATGAATTAGAAATGTTCAGGTAGGCATGCAATCTTAGATTTGCCAAAGTAACCCCCTCCCAACCCCTAAGCTGAACATGTGCAGAACATACCCAAAAAGAAGAATAAAGGCTTTGAGAACTAAACTTCCATATAAACACTGCCCAAGACCCAGATCAAACCCTGCTCTGGAAACCACCCCAGTTGTTCTATTGTCATATATCAATCCCAGTTCACAACTGTCATATACTTGCAGATATGTGAGAAATGAATTTGTAACCTTTAGGATGAATGTCCACTACAGTCTCTTCCCACTTTAAAGTTTTGTATATTTTTCAGAGAACTTTAGATATTTCTAGTAGGAATGATATTTAGTCACCTGTCTCTGGGAAATTTTCTCACTACTGTGTGTTGTTTATCTAGGCTTATGATAGCAGTTTTAATATAGCCATTGATTTGAGGCTTTACAATCTGTCATCTTCTGGAATATTGGTATTTTTTTGCTGTTTCCTAAAAGGGACCCAGAACAATTATATTTTATATTCTTGATTATAGCATTTATATTCTTGACTAGAATCTCTATGGCACACAGTACATGGTCAATAATACTTTGAATTAAATAATCTGCATGCAAAAAGATACAAAGTAGGCCCCAAATTTACTGATAAGCAAAACTTAGTTATAAGTATAATTTGGGAATACCTTAAATGCACAAATAAATATTTAACTTCTTCAAGTTCAAAGACATAGGATATTTAAATAGCTAAAGTAAAAAAAAATTGTAAAGGATCAACCCAATTGGAAATCAAAGGAAAAAGAAAGGTTTTTTTTTAATAAATCAATTTAGATTTCTGTACAATTATGCATTTCCAATTGACTCTTCTGAATTTTAATATTATTCCCTCAACTTTATTATTTGAAGTGGAGGTAAATTAAATAGTCTTGGGAAGACATTAGTAATTTCCCAAAGACAGAGATTGAAGGCTGCCTTTTACTTCATCTGATGTCTCCCATATATTGGCCAATCAGTTACTGTTTGAGTTTAGTTTCAAGGAGTTGTGTTATCTGTGAAATATAAATTTTCTAAATGAAAATTTATAAATTGCACCTTTTTTGCAGAAACTTGGAGTTGAATTTAAAGCCAAATATAACAGGATTAATTAGCTACTATCATTTACTTATATATTTTAATTTTTTAAAGTAGAATTTTCTTTTAACAATGTGAATTTTAACTGAAAATCTTGAATGATCATGACTGCAGGTGAGAGAAATAAGATATAATGGGGGTTTTATTAGTATAATGACTTGAGTAAACATATCTATTAAAATGGACTTCTATCAATTTCTATAAACAGTTTTAGGATAGAAGCATAGGCATATTACATATTTTCATTTTCAGGGTTACTAAAGAAACATTTTATTAGTCTCTGATGATCATCAAAAATAGCAAGCACATAGGTTTAGGGATGTGGCAGAAACTACCTTCTAAGAAGAAAATGTATGCAGTTATGTTCTGAAAGTCAGAATATGATTACCTGCTATTTGATTATATGAAATTTCACCATGCCTGCTGAGGTGTGTCTTTTTTATAATATTATGAGATTGTCAGTATAAAAGACATTGTATTATCTCCTGTCCCTTCAGATCATTGAGGATACATTGTATGAATGTTGTGTTGTAGTTGTCCATTCTCGGTTCTTGGTGTGCTCTTGGAGGAAGAATAAGCAGACACACTAAAAGCAAGACAAGCATGAAGTTTGTTGAGGAAGGACAAGATAGGTTTACAGAGCAAGAACAAGATATGTTCACCACAGACAACAAATGGGCCCCCCGTCACAACAAAAAGGGCTCTGGTAATGGTCTAGTGTCTTGTTTTATAGTGTCTGGATTGGGCCTGCCTTGTGGTGGTTCATACATCACCACTGAACCAGTTTGATGGACCGTTAATAACATGATAATTAGCCTTAGGTTACCTAGGTCTTTTCCCAGATCTATTGTGCCTGGGCTGCCTGGCTCAAGAGCTGGGGAATTTCCTGCATTCTTTTACAGATTGGCAGGGTGTTCCTCCTTCTTCCCAGATGTGACAGTTGCTTGGGGCAGGATTAATGTGGGGCAGCAACAAGATGGGAACCCACCTTTGTCCCTAGGAAAGCCAGAGTCCTTCACTATCTACATAACATGAACAATTGTTTATAAAAGAGTTTTTCTTTGTAAAACTGAAGATAAACTGACAGCTGAAAAGTCACTGCTAACTTTGTTGCAAAGCTAATTGAAAGAACTTTCTTCTTTTCCTGTGTATAATTTGTTAACTGTGATTTATCTTAAGAAAAAATATTTTTATTTTGTTTTGTATTCAGGTTGAAATAAAGCAAGGACTGTTTCCCATTCAAAAGGAAAACTAGAGAGCAGTGGCGTTCATGTAATTTTTTCCCTCCTTCAGCTTTAGGTAGCGATGATTATTTTTATACTAATGGATTGCTGATGGTGAGAGATTTCATTCACAAAATATTAACTTAGGAAAAAAGGTCAAGTTTTAGCATTTGCCATAACTTCATGGTCTTATTTGTGGACTTGAACTGGTAAAGAGCAGGGACCCCTCTAAGGGACCTACTGGGCCCTGTAAGCAAAAAAATAAAAGAAAATCTTGAGTCCCTTCTGGGGAAGTTCTAGGAACCTGGCTAGCCTTAAAAAATGAATGGCCAGTCAATTCATAAGTAGATTAAAATTTGGTATATGTTTACAATGGAATATTGCTCAATTTTAAGAAACGACAGTGAGCTAGCACCGCTTATATAATCCTGGATTGAGCTTCAGCCCATTATTCGAAGTGAGGTGACACGAAACCAGAAGAATGGGCTCCACATGTACTCGCTGTCAAATTGGTACTGACTGATTAATACTACGGTGCTCAAATGGTGGTGGTGTCCACCAGGGATTTGGGGGTGGGGGGTAGACCCACATCTGAGGGATGTGGTGAGCACTGTGGAGGGGAGGGGCATGCTTGAAATGTAGTTGGGGATGGAAATTAGGGGTCTCAATAGGGGGAAGAAAATCTTCTAAAACTGATTTATGTGAATAGCTATACAACTTGGTAAATATACTAATAAGCATTTAATTGTACACTTAAAATGGAGTAAAGGCATGGAATGTAAATTATACTTTAATAAATTTGTCTAAAAAAAATGAATGGGCAACCTGATGAGAACAATGGCCCTCCAAACCAGCCAGAGTCATAAGGTGTTTTGGTTCCCTATAGAAACTAAAAGATAGCATCTTAACACCTGTTCTTGAGTTGTTTTTCAGAAACTCCTACCAGGTAGAAAATGCAAGTAAAGGGGAACTGAGGGATCAAATTCTGACTGCGATTCTTTTTTCTAAATTTCCCCCTGAGGGGCCTGTCACACCCATTTTCACATTCCTTTCTGCTAATCCGAGAATCTCTGAATCCACCTTCTGCCCCCCTTCAAGATATCCCACGATTTTGAGCCAGGCCAACGTATAACCTCCATGTATTGGTTTACAATTTTGCCTGTAACTTCTCCTTTCCTGAAATGTACCCCTGCAAATACTCCAGACAACAACAAAAAAAGTCCATCTTTCAGGGCAATAGGAATATTCATTTTCTTTTACTTTTTTTTTCTCTCAGACCTGCCTCAAAACCAGCCCAATCTGAGGCACAGCAGCTATGGCATGACCAGCTAAGTCCAGGAGAGAAAGCCCATCTTTCTGAATAGAGGAACTGGAAAAAAGGGGTTCCTGTTATGCAGAATGTGGGGGAATCTCATAATTTGTGTATCTCTCTTTTCTTTTACCACTTGACCCCCAAGTGCAGCCCAAGTAGTGAGGACCTGGACATCATTTTGGGGAGACAAAACTTTGAGAGAATTCCTTCTTTCTGGCCAGAGGAATGGGAAAATGGACCCCTCCTAGCTGTAGAATGTGAGTGGAATCCCTAAGACAAGAAAGAAAAGGAGATCACTGGTTCTGAGTATGAACCAACAAAAGTTCTTGGCTCACCCCAAAGCTATGCATGCATGAAATACAAATAGAAAAGAAAATAGATTATTTGAAAACTAAGCTGCAATATAAAAAAATACCCAAGGTCCAGACTAAATTCTAAGTGACATATGCAAGGGGCACACAGAAACATTATTGAAAAGGTTTTGAAAAATGAACTGGCATAATAAACACTTCACACAGAAAGCAAGAAAGACCATGGAGTCTGAAAGTAACCAGGTTGATTACCTACAACAACAACAGTAACAGCAATAGCAACAAATCAAATCAGCATTCTCCAGAGTATTTTAAAAGAAACAAAAGCCTTATAATATTCAAAATATTCAGGATACAATGGACAAAATTACTCAACATATCAAGAAGCCGAAAAGTCTGACAAAAATCTCAAAAGAAAATATAACTAGTAGATAGATGTCTGATCTGAGATAAAATAGCTAAGCACTGTAAAACAAAGACTTTAAAGCAGCTGTTATTTTGCCTTATTAAGTAAAGGTGAACACTCTAAAAATAAATGCAGAAAGATAAATTCTCAAGAAAGAAATATAAACTATATAAACAAAAACAAATAGAAATTTTGAATTTAAAAATATAATATTTGAAATTAAAGAAATGTGCTAAATGATCTCCGTAACAGTAGAGACGAGAAAGGCAAGAGTCGGTGAACTTGAAATGAAATCAATAGACATTATCCAAACTGAAGAGCAGGGAGAAAAAAATGGAAAAATTGAACAGAACTTCAAGGACTTCCAGAATGACACAAAAATATTTAATACTTATGCCCTGGAGTCTATGAAAAAGAAGAGATTAGTGCAGACAAAAGTATTTGAAAAACTAATGATAAAACTACCAAGATTCAGTAAAATATATAAATTAACATATTCATGAAACGCTGTGAATCACAAACCAGAAAAACTCAAAACCATGCTCAGACACACCATAAACTGCTGAAAACCAAAGATAAAGAAAAAATATTGTTCCCTACACATAAGAGAACAATAATTGAAATAATTGCATATTTCTTATCAGACACCATAAAGGCTGGAATATCTTTATAGCTCTGAAAGAAAAGAACTGTCAATGTAGAATTGTATAACCAGAGAAAATAACCTTCAGGGATGAAGGCGAAATAAAGGCATTTTTAGATGAAAGAAAACTAAGAAAATTCATCACTAGCAGACCTACTCTAAAAGAATGCCAAAGGATCTTCTTCAGGCTGAACGGAAATGATACCAGAAGTATACTTGAACCATGAGAATTAAAGGAAGAGTAGCAGGCATGATAAATATCCAAGTATCTCCTCTTAAGATCTTGATGTAAAATGTATGACTGTTGAAGAAAAAATTATAACATTTTTGGGGGGCATTTTAATGTATGTAGATGTAATATATATGACAACCATAATAAAGTGAAATAAATAGATCTAGATGGTTATAAGACACTTTATTTACTTTAAGTAGACACTGAGGATGTATATTAAAATCTATACTGCAACCTGTTAGGTTTGCTCATGGTGGGAATCTGGAAAGTATATATAGGATGGAATGTGGTTAATGGAAAACTTAGTAATTATAAGGCTGGTGAAACAACAGCTGCAGGAGTCTGGAGAGTCCTGAGGTTGTAAATCTAACTACGACCACAGATGGTTGCAGAACAAGTTAATGTTTAGATAAAATTTCACCCTCTCCAAATTTCCATCCAAATCTCCTATAAAACCCACCACTCTCCCCTTCCTGGCATGGACGCTCTTTTCAGCCTCCACCCATCTACACCCAGATGCCCAAAATAAACAGCATTTTGCTACACATGAGGCTTTGTGTTTGTCTCTCTCTCAGCTCTGGACTTAAGGACAAAAAAAGCAACAGATAAGGCATAAAAGCCAACAGATAAAATGTATGTCAAAATAATAATCAAAATGCTGGTTTTAGTTAATGATTAGACACATAGATTAATGCCACAAAATGGAAAGAAATAGACACATATGTGTTTGACCTCTTGCTTTTTGCCAGAGAGACAAAGGCATTTCAATGAAGTGAGGATACTATTTTCATCCAAATACAAAAATCAAATACAAGAACCATGATCTATCTTTCACACTTTATACAAAAATTCACTCAAAATGGACCATAGACTAAAAGGTAAAACAAATTTATAAAACTTTGATGGCATTTAGACTATGCCACCCCAAAATATGCCACTTTGGCATATTGATTATTTTCAGTTAAAGGTACTTGAAATACAGCATATGGAAGAATGGCACTCTGACTTTCCTTTTTATTCCTGTAAGTAGGAGATAACTCCCATGTGAAAGGTGCCTTCCCTGTAAGAGGAATAAGACAGACATTCTTCTTAGCAGAGATAGGGAGTTGAGGCCAAGAGAAATCTGTACAAACTTTGTTAAAATAATCCTTATCTTTCTAGTCAGTTTACCACAAAAACTGTGCTGGCCCAAACTCCTTTGTCTTGTCACATTTTCATAATTTACAACTCTTTGTCCAATATAGTATAGAAGCTTTTGGTCCTAACTGCATTTTTGATCTGCATTTTTTATGAGGGCTCCCATGTACATATAAACATTATGAAATAAAATTTGTATGCATTTCTCCTGTTAAAATGCCTTATGTCAGTGTAATTCTTAGGCCCTAAGAATTGGGCCTAAGAGTTGGAGACCCTAAGAGGGTAAAGGAGAAATTTCACCTCCCCTACCACTTTTAGAAGAAAAGAAAGGAGGAAATCTTTGGGACTTTGAGTTAGGCAAACATTTCTTAGATTTGATACTACAAGCAAATTTTTCCCATTAAAGAAAAAATTGATGCATTATAATTGAAGAAGCTCAGGAAACTTCACTCCAAAATATGACTCCTTGGTATAAAGAGCATTTTGAACTGCAGTCCCCTGGAGATCAACAAAGCATTGGAGGGGGCTTTCCCTCTATCTTCATAAACTAGACTGACCTATCAAAAGATCAAAGGGGACAACTGAATTCTCTTCCTCTCCCTGTCATCTCAATATATTGCAAAATGCAACCAGACCGTGGCCTAAATCATTTAAAACATAATACCTGTCTCTCAGGTTCACTTACAAGTCAATCTGTTCCCCCCATCCATTCATCCTCCCGAGCAAACCTTTATTGCCCCTAAACAGAATTACCTCTACTCCACATTTTCCCCCCTCCCCTCTAAAAGGCATGTATAACAATATTTGAACTTCATTGGGATATTTGAGTAATCATTCTGATTCTCCCCATGCGCATGGTAACTAAACCTTTCTCTTATTAATCTGCCTTAATTGTGAGTTGATCTTTCAGTGAACTTTTGGGGGAAAGCGCCAGTTTCCCCTCACCCCTACAGTGTGGCATAGCTGGCAGGATTTCAAAGCCACTCTGCTCTCCTGAAAGCTGCGTGAGGAAAATCAGAACTCAGACCAGCCAACAACATGGTAAGATACCTTAGTTACCAGTCAGACTCCCAGGTTTCCTTTTTGTGGGCTCTGGTTGAGCAGATGGCAAAAGATTATTGTCCTCTCCAAATTTAAGATTAAAGAGAGAAAATTTTTGTGAGTGACTGGTCTTATGAGTGACCCGGGTATTAGTATGTTTTTCGGTACTTTGTGGTATGAATATTCATATTGTTTGATTCCATCTCCTCTCAGAAATAGCTTTTATTGTTGTTGTTATTGTTTCTTGTTCTTTTGTCAATTGTCTTTCTGTGTTGTTTTTGTCACAAAGAGGGTTACCATAGGGTAGAACTCAGGCCTAGCACCCCATAAGCCCCATGTTTGAGCCAGCCCTGCAGACTAGCCAGTTACACAGTTCTGACTAGACCAGTATATTAAGACAAACTTTGCTACAAGCCTCTGAAAACAAAAACTGCATGAGGTTTCCCTCTCATTCTGTTTCATGTCCCTGAGTTTGTCTTGTGACTGAGAGTTTTCTCCTCAGTCTCTACCAGCTGGGGGGTGTTTTTTGGGGGATTATGTCAGGAGGCTGATCTGAAAATATTGGGAGTCAGAGACATGGAAGATTCTAAGCAGCACAATTTTGTACCAAATGTGTCAAGCTCTTGGGGAAGTCTTTGTCTTAAAATGTCCTACCCTCTTTGTTATCTTGTCTATTTCTGAGAGAACATTTTTGGGAATCTTGGAAACTGCCTTCTCTGTGTCCTTTCCAGGCTAAACCTGGAAAATTACCACCTGGGTTTTCTACAAAGAGACATTGGATTCAATCACATTTGGAATAAATATACCATTGAGATTAATGGCCAAAAGATGGGGCCTTTAAATCAAAAGAATTCTAAATTTTTAAAATAAATTTTAGAGATCTCTTATTTGAAACAATTGCCTTATTTGTTTGTTATTTGCCTTATAGAGAAAGTAGATTAACAGAAAGACATGTAATGTTGTGGCTAGCATTAAAAATTTTCTTCAGAAAATTGAAAAGCTAATATCTGATCTAAAACAAAGATAAAAAAATCTTTTGAACACTGCCTCTGTGGGAATAGTGGCATAGGTCAATTTGCCTCAGCAGTCTAGCTTTGATTCCTGGGCAGGGAATGAGCCTGTTCTGGTTTGATATTTGTATAACTTTTGCCATTCATTGATTCTCTTCCCTTCTGTGCACAGCTTTTTCTTTCCTGCATTCTGTGGAGGCATACGGCACTTTTAGATACTTATCTAAGGAGTGGTCAGCTGAAAGGCTGGGACACTAGATAATATGACTGGACAAATTGTGAGTTACCCTCATTTTTGGCTATTGAGACTTTTCTTTCTTTGAGCTAGCTATTTTTGTTTGGCTTTTCTAGATCTTGTAAAAACTGTTCTACACCTCTCTAAAGACACCTCTTGCTTCCTTAAATTGTAATCTAGATTAAGACTTGTTGGTTTCACTTAAAAAGATACTTTACTTTAAAAATTCAAAAGCAAAATGTCAGCTGTTTGTCCTAGCTGAAGAATGCTCCATTCATCTGCACTACTTTCTAATCCTTCCTCTTTGCCTATCATGAAGTTTTGGCTAATCAAAGGCAGCCAACTTCTCAAACTGTATTTAACTAAGACAAATGCTGAGCTGTAACTAATCCCACTGTTTCTATACCTCACTTCCATTTTCTGTACCTCACTTTCTCTTTCTGTCCATGAAGCTCCTTCAACCATGCTACGGCATTAGAGTCTCTTTGAACCTGTTCTAGTCCAGCTGTCCAATTTGTGAATTGCTCTTTACTCAATTAAACTGTTAAATTTAATTTTTATCCAAAGTGGGTTCTGAGATAGAGCTCCCAGAGACCCCCAAGAGCACCAAGAGTCCAAGCGAGGTACCCGCTGGACCTGTTGTTCTTTGTTTTCTCATTGCAACTGAGGCTTGTAGGTCAGTTCTCTCTCAAAGTGCCACAGACTTGTGTTTTGAGCTTTCTGAGTTTGAGCAATTTTTTGATCCTATTGGGTTCAAAAGTTGGGACAGAAACTGAACTAGGTCTCGGATCAGATTTGATCTGATAATTAATTACCTTAGATCCAGTTAGAGGTCTCAAATGTCTAATAAATGGCACTACTACAGGGGGTACAAACTCCAGCTTTCAGGATTTTGCAGAGATTTCTGTGTTCTGTCCCTTAGTGCCTTTTTCTTGTGCTCTTGGGTAAGGAAAAATCATTGCCTAAGTTGACCATAGAGATCTACGAGCCAAAGCCAAGATTTAAAGTAAAAATAGGATCCTTAATTTCTTAGGAACTGAGTACTCTATTTTCTGGCTATGCCTACCTGTACAAGTATTAGGCCCTGAAAATGGCAAACACATATAGAAATGGCAAAATCTTACTAAAGGCAAATTGTTGCCGATGTAGTAATTGCATAAAACAATAAAATAATTAAAAATTGATAGTATGAATAAAAATAGTAATAATAGTAAAAGTAATGATAGTAAAAATAGTAATATTTAAGAGCTAGCAAAATAAATTCTTTATAAAAGCTATTTAAAGTACTTCTGTATGTCTCTATGTCTGTGTCTATATATGTCATTTATATGTGATATTTTACTACCAAAATATAAAAAATAGCTCTAATTAATTAGCTTTAAAAAATAATAAGCACTTAAATATTTTATCAAGAAGATAGAAACTAACTCAAATGATTTTTAGTTCACATGACTTTAAGAATACAGTAATTGACGTCTGCTCAACTTTGTTTTCAATTCTGCTGCACTCCAATTCACAATTTCTCTTTACATTCACCTTCAGAGGGAGATACTTAATGCAGACCTGAATACCCTGAGAAATACTGTGAGTCTTCTTCAATATTGTCTCAAGTTCTCTAAGCTGATTTAGACTCTGTAACGTTTATCCAGAGCTCCACTCTTGTTCAGTACTTAGTCTGTTGATGATCTTTTGCTCTATAAACAGGGTGCTCTCTTAGACTCATTATTTTAAAGACTCTAGCTAAATGAGACCAGAAAGCCTCTAGGTACAGACTCCAGGGATAGAGACAACTATTGTGTAGGACAAAATATCTCAGGGCACTCAAGCTCACCCCAAAATGCATTGAGTCAGTTTTGTTATAGTCCTCACTAGAGCTTGCACGTTAACAAAAGGAAAAGCTGCCACTATTTACAGACTCCAAATATGCCTTTGGAGTCTGCCATACAGTTGGCATAATTTGGAAATCTCATTTCCTAATTTCTGCTGACACACCTATCCCAATGGACCTATAATATCAGATAGATTGTATGTTGGGCCAAACAGGGTCCCTGTATCCCCTTTTAACTTTTTGACTTACATGTATCTCCCATCACATGGGACATATGTATACATGGGGAATAATTAAGAAAAAATATGTATAGTTGGCACTGCCCTGAAATCTACAATATCTCTGACCAAATTATTTCCCAGCGCACTACTTGCAAATCTCACCAAACCTCTGGAGGAAACTGGCTCCTAAAGGCCCAGAATATGCCTTTTTGGTGCTCCAAATTGATTTTATAAATTTACCTCTGCAATACAGGTCCACGTGAAAAGTTCCCTTTTGCCATTGGATTTCCAATACCGGGTTGATGTTCAACTAAATCCATCAGTGAACAACATTGCCAGTTATGTGACACAAGCCTATCTGCAGTAAGAGCAAATTAAATAAACAACTAGGAGAAAAGGAGAGATTGGATATTGGAGGGAAGACAAGGAGAGAGAGAGAGAAGGGGAGAGCACTGATATTATTTGACATAAACCAATAATTTTCCTTTGTAACTTATGTTTGATTGGATAAAGCACTTGTAACTTGAAAGAAAACTAAAATGACAATAGCAGAAATAAAATCATTATTACAATCAGCAAAATGACAAAATTTAAATTGCTGAAATTTATCACATCATGTATGTTAGGTTTAAAGAATTCACCCTCCCCAAACTTCCATCCAAACCTCCTATAAAACCCACCCTTCTCCCCTTCCTAGGGGTGCATTAGGCAGTAGCCTTTGCCAGACCCCTAGGGAGATAAGGGAATGAAATGCAAAAGGGGAACTTACTTTCCTCATCCCTCCTGATAAGGATGATGCTTATGCCTCCCAGCTGTTCCCTAGGGAGATACAGGAATGGAATCAAGAGGAGAAGTTATTCTCCTTACCCCTCCCGGTTGTCTGAAAAGAATTTATTTACTTCTCCCAGGAAAACCCTCTATAAAACCCAAGGCTCTCCCCTTTTCTCTCGTGGACGCCTTTATTGGCCTCCACCCATCTGCACCCAGATGCTCAAAATAAATAGCATTTTGCTACACATGAGGCTTCCTGTCTCTCTCTCTCAGCTCCAGACCTAACAATATAGAGAAAGACAATCTTAAGAAACAGTCAAAATGTAACAGCAACAAAGGAAATAATAAAAATATGTGTGGAAGAAAAACTGGAATAGAAACAAAAGTAAATGCGTGCGCGCTCTCTCGCTCGCTCTCTCGCTCTCTCTCTCTGTGTGTGTGTGTATTTTTAAGGCGAGCTTAATAAAAAGAAGGTAACTCTTCAGTGCCCAAGGGAGATCATAAGTATTGGATAATCCCCTGCCTTAGCATTCCTGTGACTCTCAGGAGTCGTTGAATAAATATAGCTCTTTCACAACTCGGGTGGAATAATCCTAAGGTACGTATTTTGCACTTTTCTTAGAGTTTACCTGTGGAAATAAACTTCAGTTGCTCGCTGTGGTAGCTGGTTTACTAAAGCATCTCCACTGGCTTCCTTCCCTTTCCGTGATTACTCTCCTATTGTCTCCTGCACCTCCCAAACAAAATACTTGCATTGAAATCCTTGTATCAAGGTCTGTTTGAAAGGCGGCTGCAAACTAAGACCACTAATGCTTTTGTTTCTTATTTCTCTAATGAAACAGAATCAATCAGAAAAGGTCTTTCACATGCTCCTTCCATCACATTGACCATCCTAACTGCAGATGACCTCTGTATGGTTCTCCACTGCATAACAAAAAGTGGGGCATGACTCCTGATATAGTTGGTGATTAATCCTCAGAACTTATCTTGTTTGACACATCAGAAGCATTTAACATTAAACTTTTTCCGATTGCAAAAAACTTTATTTAACTTCCCAGGTATCACACTCTCTGGGTATTTTTTTTGCCTCACTAACTGCTACTTTAGTTTCCTTTGCTGTCCCTCATCTCTTTGAATTCTCACATTGGAATACTGCAGAGCTCAGTTGTTTGTCATCTTATCTTTGTCTACACTCAGTCTCTTGGTCATCTCCATTATTCCAGTGAGTCAGACCAAAATCCTGGTGTGATTCTTGGTTTTTTCTTTCTTTTACACCCCACACACTGTATTTGAGCAAATTCTGTTGACTCTGCCTTTCAAATATATCTAAAATACAGTTGTTTTACCCTTGGCTAAACTGTTTGCTAGTCTATGAAACGTATATTGTATATTTGCTCATTTTTGAGGTGTTCTACAAATAGTATTAAAACTACACTGTCCACGTTATGAAATCTGCAATGAAACTGATCTATTTTGGAAAAATGTGCCTGTTAGAATACCTATCAGAAAGGAAAGCATACTATAATTTCAAAGCTTCAAATATCACTCACTCTTGGGAGGAGTCTATAATTTAAATACCACTTAGTCACTTTGGACTTAAAATTATTACATGCATAGGAAACTAACTTGTTTATAAGTGGAGTAACAAAATCCAAAGAATACTAAAAATGGTTACCTCTGAGTTGGAAGTGGAAGTTGAGGATGATCTTTTTCTCTTTTCCTTTCATATACTTTCGTAATATTTACATTGCTTATCATGTGCATGTGTTACTTTTACAACAAAAAAATTAGTAAAGCTATCCAAATGATCTTTATAAAAGAGTACTATTAAGGCGGAGACTTGCCCTAAAAGATACAATTTTTACAAAGCCAATATAATCAGTATAGTTTTGCTAGAATATTTATGGAACATATTAGAAATATGAGAAAAAGCCTTAGTAGTTAAAATAATTCAGAATATGACAAATACATAGTATAATGATTAAGAACACAGGTTTTAGAGCCAGAATAATTGGGTTCAAGTTCTGGATATACTTATTTGCTGTGTGACATCAGGCAAGTTACTAAGCTTCTCTATGTCTCAGTTTCTTCATAGGTAAGGTAGGGATGATAATAGGCTTACCTCATAAGGTGGTTGTGTGGATTAAATGAATTAACATATAGGTATAATACTTAGAAAAGTGACTAGCATTATGTAACATGTAGCTATTAACAGAAATCAGAGACATGCTGAATATATGTAAGTGTATATGTGTATATATGTACATGTCTATATAAACTCCTAAAAGCAATGTCTTTCTTAAGAAACTCTACCAACACTTTCAATAAGATTAATAATGAGAAGCAACGATGCTCACTATTTGACACCTACATTCAACATTGTAATAGTTGTATTAGCCAATGCAAATGGATAAAATAAATCAATTTCAGGCAGAGGAATGTGTAGGGAGGTTGTAAAACTATCTCTATTTGCACATAGTGTGATAGTATATCAAAAAGAAAATCAATAGTAAAACTAAAACCATGAACAATGTACTATTAGGAAGATATAAAATTAGCATACAGAAATAAATATACTTCACATACACAATAATCAGTTATAGGAATGATGGTAGGAAAACATTCAGTTAAGACAACAAAGAAGATTAAAAGTTTGGAATAAACAAAAAATGTGAAACCATAAAATTTTAAACATTACTCAACGACAGAAAAGAGTAGAGTTAAACAAATGAAACATTTTTTTTGTTCTTGTGTAGGATGACTCAACCTTTTAAAAATGTTTGTTCTCCCTAAGTTAATTTTTAAATTAACACACTCCAAAAAAATACCAACTAGCTATTTTATGGAATTATTCAACTTAA
Source organism: Lepilemur ruficaudatus (assembly GCA_963574885.1). Taxonomy (NCBI): domain Eukaryota; kingdom Metazoa; phylum Chordata; class Mammalia; order Primates; family Lepilemuridae; genus Lepilemur; species Lepilemur ruficaudatus. Next base: position 615 of record CAUYRT010016593.1, on the reverse strand, counting down.
TGATAATAATCATATGGAAAAACATACATGCAAAGATAGCCAGGAAATCACTGAACAAAACTAGGTGGGGGACCTGGCCTTACCAGACATTAAAACTCACGGGCATCTTGTTCCCTGCACCTGGCAGCGGGTTGGTTGTGGTTTCAGTGATGAGCACCTAAAAAGACAACATGCTTCATTGCAGGCCTCCAAAGCACCAAAATATTAATACATTTAGCTTCAAAAATGACAAGTTTAATGATGGAGTATGTCAGCACTGTAAAGAAGTTCTTAAATGGCATGTATAATACAGCAAATACAAATCATTATCAAAACCTAAAAAAATATATTAAGTATTTTCCACAGACAGTGAAGAATTCTTATCACATAATTGATATTGAAACTACAAGGGGGTTTTGGTCTAGGTCATGTTGCTTATCCCACAAAGATCCAATTATTAAAACCACCAAGACTGCCAAGGAAGAAGTGAATTTTTAATATGAAAGATGTCTGGTCGGGAGAACAGGAGAAGCTGCCTCAAATTCCGCTGCCCCAACTAACAGAGATCATGGGCTTTTAAAAGAAGGGCTACATGTCTTCAGGCAGTTTGTGGGGGATGGTGAGTCATCAGGAAGT
>CAUYRT010016592.1:0-14047 GCA_963574885.1 Lepilemur ruficaudatus | reverse complement strand
AAACTTAAAGCTAGACTCTTTAGGTCACTATGTAGCTACAAACTAGTCACATCAGAGTTAAGAGGTCAGACTCTGAAGACTGGCTGCCTGGGTTCAAATTGTGGCTCTATGACTTAATAGCCTTGGGACCTTGGGCAAAGGACCTAACTTTACTGTGCCTCGCTGTGTTCATCTGTAAAATGGGCATAAAACCTCCAACTACCTCAGAGGGATATTGTGAAGATTAAATGAACCAATATATGGAAAGACTCTTGAATAGGGTCTGTTACCTGGTAAATACTAAATAAGTCTCAGCTTGTCTACTTATTTTTTGCTGTAGAGTGAGATGTTTATATGACTCACTGCAAAGTCACTTCATTCCCCTCATCAAGAGGATTTAGGGGCAGGATTTCCTACCCAAGGCTGAGACCTAGAAAAGAACCCCACTTCTGTTGCTCTTTTGTTCGCTGGGTGGGGTCAGGAGAAAACCCCTGACAGTTGGTGGTAGTGCCTCTACTATGTCACCAAGGCTCCAGCTGCCCCTCATCATTCCCAAGGCGCTACTGCAAGGAGCACCAGATGACCTTGGGAGGTCAGAGAGGCCAGCAGTTAAGGAAACAATACGTTCAGGGGGTTTCTGCTGCCGAATCTGCCACGCCATTCTCCCCTGCCTTTATTTCAAATGTACTGCTAAGTAATTCTAACTTGAAGGAAGTTGTTTTTTGGTACCAAGACATTAAAAACAATATATTAGCCAGGCATGGTGGCATGCACTTGTCGTCCTAGCTACTTGGGAGGCTGAGGCAGGAGGATTATAGGAGTTTAAGGCTGCAGTGAGCTATGATCATGCCACTGTACTCCAGCCTGGGTAACAGAGTGAGACCTTTTCTCAAAAAAAAAAAAAAAGGTATATTTTTATTTTTCCCACTCTCTCACAGGTCCAGAAGTTCCGAGTTGTTGCACCTAATTCTCCCCCATGTGTTTCTATTTACCCTTCATCTCATTATGCATTCTTAATTTTTCTTCCAAATGCTATGCAAAACAATTAGTTTTACATGTCTACAGCTTCCCAGAATTATCACAAATAGGAAAATACGGTGCGTCAATGTCCACATTTTTAAGTAAAAACAGCACTTTAATAGCAACAACAACATTCAAGAGCTGAAACCACACCCTTCTAATGCTCTCTCTCCTTAACCACTGAGCTCAGCTCCAAGGACTCATTTTATTTTCATTTGCAAGGCAAAATATTAATCTAAAGTGGACCAAATAATCTGGCTTGTTGACAAGACACTAATGTTTCTTGAATTTTTTAAAAATTGATTTAGAGAAGGAGCAATCATTATCCATTGACTATCCCCTATTGCAACTCAACAGTCAATGGAGATTCGCTCCACACCACAGGGGGAAGACAGTGATGCCATTGACCAGGTTCTGTCTACTTCACCCATGTGCCAAAGAGTAGAAGTTGTCATTAAGAAGGCTGTGAAGGGGGCCGGGCGCGATGGCTCACGTCTGTAATCCTAGCACTCTGGGAGGCCAAGGCGGGCAGACTGCTCAAGGTCAGGAGTTCAAAACCAGCCCGAGCAAGAGCGAGACCCCGTCTCTACTAAAAATACAAAGAAATTAATTGGCCAACGAAAAAAAAATATATATAAAAAATTAGCCGGGCATGGTGGCGCATGCCTGTAGTCCCATCTACTCGGGAGGCTGAGGCAGAAGGATCGCTTGAGCCCAGGAGTTTGAAGTTGCTGTGAGCTAGGCTGATGCCACGGTACTCACTCTAGCCCTGGCAAGAGAGCGAGATTCTGTATCAAAAAAAAAAAAAAAAGAAGGCTCTGAAGGGAAGACAGTCGAGAAAGGACACTGATGTGTCTGAGGAAGCAGCACAGTCTGGCCTAACTGACAAGCTTCTGTGAGTTTTTCCTCCAAATGCTCTGGACCTTCCTGATAGGGGTTGGAAACTTCATTTTTGAGCTCTGTATGACGTTTCAAAAACAACCTTCTCAATAAATACAAGGAAGTTATATCTGGAATTTAAAAACTAAATATATGAGCTGTTAATTTTCTTAAAAAAATGAATTCTTATCTTACAATGTTCCCTTCCTTTGATTTTGATATAATTTTGGAAATTTTTCCATGCCTTCCTCAAGTGTACAAAAGTATCTTTCAAAGGAAACCCAACCCAAAGGATGATTTTTATGACTGATTAGGTCTTAGTATAAAAAAGCTTTATGACTATAAAGCTTAGATTGGGCCGGGCGCAGTGACTCATGCCTGTAATCCTAGCACTCTGGAAGGCCGAGGTGGCAGGAGAATCGCTTGAGCTCAGCAGATCAAGACCAGCCTGAGCAAGAATGAGACCCTGTTTATACTAAAAAGACAATAGAAAAAAAATTAGTTGGGTGTGGTGGCACACAGCTGTAGTCCCAGCTATTAGGGAGGCTGAGGCAGGAGGATCGCCTGAACCCAGGAATTTGAGGCTGCAATGAGCCATGATGACGCCACTGCACTCTAGCTGGGGCCACAGAGTGAGACTGTCACAAAAAAATTAAATAAGTAAAAATAAAAAATAAAGCTTACACTAGTAAATTTTTCTGAAAACATATTTCCTAAAAGTTATGCTGGAGCCTAAAGGTTTCAGAACAAGGTTACACAAAAAGTCATATAATCCATTTGTGATATTAATGTACATATTCCTCCAATATGGACAAATAAACATGATCAAAATAATATCCCTCTAATCTTCATCAAAAAGCAAATTTTGCCGGGCGCGGTGGCTCACGCCTGTAATCCTAGCACTCTGGGAAGCCAAGGCGGGCGGATCGCTCAAGGTCAGGAGTTCAAAACCAGCCTGAGCAAGAGCGAGACCCCCGTCTCTACTAAAAACAGAAAGAAATTAATTGGCCAACTAAAAATATACATAAAAAAAAATTAGCCGGGCATGGTGGCACATGCCTGTAGTCTCAGCTACTTGGGAGGCTGAGGCAGAAGGGTTGCTTGAGCCCAGGAGTTTGAGGTTGCTGTGAGCTAGGCTGACACCACGGTACTCACTGTAGCCCAGGCAATAGAGGGAGACTCTGTCTCAAAAAAAAAAAAAAGCAAATTTCATGTCTTATCACATGTTACAGTATTTTCAAATGGAAATCCCTCAAATGGTCTGTCAGACTATGGACTCCTATGCTTCCACTGATGCACTGTGACTAAACCTAAGTGTTTCTTAAATTCACAAAATTGATATACTTTTGAGCACTAAATTAAGTGAGCTGTGACAGAGAGAAAGATTAAATTGAGTGGGATATACTTAGACAAAAACCTAGCTCAGTAGGCCAAGGACTATTAAAGGATCTGGTTAAAAGCAAGCTGGACTCAAATGCTTTCAATAAATCCATAGCTATTTATTAAATATCCATTATGGATAGGATCACAGGATAGAAAAGGATAGAAGTACAGTCAAAACCTCCTGGGCAAACACTCATCCCTACCATGCATGTTCTGAATTTGGCTCCAGCAGATATGTTTCTCTGGTAAATTTCTTAATCTGAGTCTCATTCCTCAGTCTGGGAAAATGGAGATAATAAATCCCATCTCACAGAGTTTTAGTGGGACTGAATTAAATGAGACAATATAGGGAAGGTGTCTCTCCTTAGGTATCAATAAATGTTATTGCTTTTCCCCTCCTATACTGTCAAGAAAACTGTAGCTGATAAACAATAGATGTGGCATTCTACCTGGAAAGGGTCTGTCCTCATCACCGCCACAAAGAGGAACTCCCTTATTTTCTGGCATATATTTCTTGGTAATGGGCAAAGACATCAGCCGAATGTGATGGATGAGTGAGCGCCAGGTGTGAGCTCCAGAAAGCACCGGTTCAGGTGCTAATGGGCTGAAAGGCTGAATCACGAAGCAGACAGTGAGCAAGATTAATCCCAAGGTTACGAGGACCTACGAGAAAACATAGGAAAGGCATTAATAACTGTCCTAGCAAACAAAATACTTAACGCCAAGAAAAAGACAGGCCTCTTCTGCTATTTCCAATGTGTCTTAAGAACTAATCCATTTTCATAAACAAGCCATTTACATTCACTTCTGGAAGCATTTAAAATTTGAGAGCTATAAGGACTGCAAGGTTCACCAAGCTTCTACCATACAATCAGGAGCTATGTCCACCATTAAAAAATACACACAAATAGAGTTTAATACATTAACTGCCACGTGAGTTGCATTTAACTCAAGCTAGTTTTGAGCCCAGGGCCTCGTGAAACATATATAACTCACGCATCTCTTTACCTTGGGAGCCACGTGGTGCACAGGCAACTCACGCTGCCGTGCTATAGCCTACATGTTACGGGATGGGTGGCCCCTTGGGCAAAACCCTGCAGTTGGTTTATGAAAATCTTACTTGTTGATGTTCTTATTATAATTAATATTAACAATTTAATTGCATACAACTCACACAGAGAAAACAATAAAAAATAACAAATTTTTCATTAAATTAAAAAGGATGGTTTTGTTTTTGAAGTTTTTATTCTTTTTTCATAATAAAACACTGTGGGTCCAAGGAAAAAAAAATTTTTTTTCTAGTGTGACAGTCAATGTGTTAATTACAAATACACAGCTTTTATCTAGGACATTTAACAACATAGTCAAATTTCCTAGTAACACATGGTAACAAGAATTTATTCACAGAAAAAGCAAGGCTCAGTGGTGGAATCAGGCAACAGTAATATTTGGAAAGGCTGTTGAACAGTTTGTGCTCTAAGTGATTTCCACGTGGAATATATCATTACCTTATACACAGCTATAAGGAGAGGATACTGGGGTGGCCCCCTCTGAGGCTCATTCTTTTCCAGGAGCTGCCTGATAAATTTTTCGATTGCCTTCTCTGACATGCCACACTGATGGCCTGTCTGTCTCACCAAATCAACAGTCTCGGAAAGTTTGTCATAAATGCTGAGCTCATTGGCCGCGAGATCCATGTCTTCCAATATGAAATCCCTGAGAGAAAATAAATGTGAAAAAGAAATATCGTTTAAATAATTCCTTCTCAAAGCTACTACTTTCTTATTTATTTATTTATTTTCTGGCAATGGACTGATGGAAAACCTACTACTTTTTTAGAACCATGTTTCTTGATCATCTGAGGGGAAGGACCAGTTTTATGTTTCTCCCAATCCACTGCAGACCAATACTTTTATCAAACACAATGAATACATTGAGACAATGTCAAATTGCTATACAAGTTTTTAAATGCTACTTAATTGTGGGCTAGTAACAGTTTACAGACCAGCACTGGTTCCTAAACACTCTGAGGAGCACAATGAATCCTACTGGCACTCTGCAGCACTTTCTGGGCATCCAGAAAGATTTCTGAAACTAGCCACAGGAGATCTGTTACTGGTAATTTACTAAAAATTTTTAAAAAATGGAATATGGATAGTGTTGTTGCTCAATTATTTCTTTCCAATTATACCAGATACAGTTTTTAGCAACATGAGCAACATGATCACTGAAGGTGAGATTTACTGAGGGAAACATGCTCATAAGCTTTGTTCTTGTCAGCGTAAGGATTCCAGATAATACAAAACCATGGCATGGAAGCTCTTCAGACCTTGCAGCTTGCATCCTCATGCTTTTCCACAAATATAATTTTAGACATTAAAGGGCATTTTATTTGTATTTTATATGCTTAAAAGACCTAGGATCTACAACTAATTTCAAAATTCAATTTGTGTTTGCAGTTATTTTAAAGCCAGATTATTTCACAGTGCCCCTAGATAAAAGGCAAAAACTAAAATGGCAAAGTAGAGTTCTCTCTGTACCATTCGTAAAATAAAATTAAACAGTTCTTTTCTTTTTTTTTTTGAGACAGAGTCTCATTCTGTTGCCCAGGCTACAGTGAGTGCCATGGTGTCAGCCTAGCTCACAGCAACCTCAAAGTCCTGGGCTCAAGCAATTCTTCTGCCTCAGCCTCCCAAGTAGCTGGGACCACAGGCATGCACCACCATGCCCAGCTAATTTTTTTTCTATATATTTTTAGTTGGCCAATTAATTTCTTTCTATTTTTAGCAGAGACGGGGTCTCACTCTTGCCCAGGCTGGTTTCAAACTCCTGACCTTGAGCGATCCGCCTGCCTTGGCCTCCCAGAGTGCTAGGATTACAGGCGTGAGCCACTGCGCCCGGCCTAAACAGTTCTTTTTAAAAAGTGCTTGTGTTACAGAACAATAGTATCTCTCATTTGCAGAAGGAAGAACAGTGCTTAGGTTTTATTCTCTTCTACTAGGTTTTAGTCTTTTTTTTTTTTTTTTAATTACAGAGGGTCCTCTCATTTCACATACTTCACTCCTAACCTTAAAAAGCACTGACATGGTACACGTGTATTCTTCCAGCAAGGAGATGCTGCCACCTATAGTGTAAAGGACAACAGCCATGTTGCTCCAGCAGAGAAAAAGGAGGCCTGAAATGCCACACTCAGCACACACATCAGCACATGTCTTCCAGCAGTGTGCCTCCCAATGACTCCTTCTCTTTGGTCCTTTTCGAACTCCTGACTTTGAACAATCCGCCCACCTCGGCCTCCCAGAGTGCTAGGATTACAGGCATGAGCCACTGCGCCCGGCCAGAGGGCCAACTTTTTGTATAGGTGAGTTCCCCAGAACTGAATACAGGACTTGAGTATGTGCAGATTCAGATATATTTGGGGGTCCCAGAACCAATCCCTTGAGTATACAATAGAGAGACACAATTGTAATTTAAAAACAAGTATTTTCAATAAATGGTGCTGGATATGGACACGTAAAAGGAGGAAGTTGCACATTTCTTTATACCATACAGAAAAATTAACCAAAATGGATTAAACAGGCCGGGCGCAGTGGCTCATGCCTGTAATCCTAATACTCTGGGAGGCCGAGGCGGGAGGACTGCTTGAGCTCAGGAGTTCAAGACCAGCCTGAGCAAAAATGAGACCCCATCTCTACTATAAATAGAAAGAAATTAGCCAAACAACTAAAAATAGAAAAAATTAGCTTGGCATGGTGGAGTGTGTCTGTAGTCCCAGCTACCAGGGAGGCTGAGGCAGGAGGATTGCCTTGAGTCCAGGAGTTTGAGGTTGCTGTGAGCTAGGCTGAAGCCATGGCACTCTAGCTCGGGCAAAAGAGTGAGACTCTGTCTCAAAGAAAAAAAGTTAAACATAGTTACCACATGATCTAGTGATTCCACTCCTACTTAGGTATGTACCCCAAGAGAACTGAAAACATGTCCACACAAAAACTTGAACACAAATGTTTATAGCAGTATTATTTAGAGTAGCACCAAAATGGAAGCAACTCAAATGCCCAAGAACTGATTAAGGATAAACAAAATGTGGTATACCCATATAATGCAATATTATTGAATAATAAAATGGGAGGCGCAGCTGGGTCTATGGGCAGAGCATTCTTGAGGTCACCTGCACCTTCTGAGAGGGAAAATACAGTCAACGTCTTGAAAAGAGTGCTTATAGAAAGTGATCCCGCCATGAAGCAGTTTCTGCTGTACTTGGATGAGTCCAGTGCCCTGGGGAAGAAGTTCACCATGCAAGACATTGATGAAATCCATGTCTTTGTAATAGCAGAGTTGGTTAATGTCCTCCAGCATCGAGTGGCTGAATTAACCGACCAAAGTGCTTTTACTCAGAAGTGAAAATATTAGATATTGACCACTTAGGAACTGTAAGCAGCAAATGTGAAAGACTCACCATTCAGTATCATATGTGACTGATTAGACTTAGAGGATTGCTTAGGAGCTTGCTATGGGAAAGACCGAGAGATCATTTGTCCAGAAAGAACTGATTTTTTTGTATCCTAGAATTAAAAAAACAAAAACAAAAAACAAAAAAATTTTAACAGTTGGCTGTAATTTGGCTTATTACTCTTTATTAAAATATAAATGTCAAAAAACCCCAATAAAATTGCAGTACTGATACATGCCACAACATGGATGAACCTTAAAAACATGCTAAGTGAAAGATGACAGTCACAAAAGACTACATATTATACAATTGCATTTATATGAAAAGTCAAGAACAGGCAGATCTACAGAAAGTAGATTTCTAGGTGAGGAAGTGACTTATCTGAGACCACCAGTCATTTGTCACCTGAGCTTCACCTAGACCTCACACGCTTTTCACTAAGCTATTTACGATTAGCAGCCAGGAGGAGGGATTACAAAGCATTAAGAGCTATACTAACAACAAAAAAACCCCACACAAAACAAAATCACAAATAAGGATGCAGCATTTCCAATTAAAAGTAAGTCAGGAGTAGATGATCTCTGAGAAATGAGATTATAGCTGATTTTTATTTTCATTGTGCTTTTTCATATTTTCCAAACTTTTCCTATATTAATTTTGTAATCACAAAATTCCCAGTTACTCCTAAGGAACATCACTGGGCACAAACAAGTCAGAGATGTGCAGTGGTGCATGGCCATGGCACCACAGGGAGGAAGCAAGGTGTGATTTGCCATAAACGCCGAGAATGACTTTTTGGTTCTCCATGGAGTTGTATTTAAACATTACAGCTGGAAAATGGAAGTAGCACTGGGTTAGGAGAGAAGAGGGATGAGTTTTCATTCAAGCTTTGCCAATCACTAATGAAATTATTTTGGCTAAGTTACTTGGTCTATTTCCGCATCTAAAAATAAGAGGATAGGGCCATGAGGTTTTCAAAGTCTCGTCCAGCTCCAAAATTCTAAGAGTCTATGAATACTTCAGAAAGGAGAAAAATTTCATTAGAAACTAAAGACATATGTCCAATTGCATTTTTATTCCTATTCCCACCCTGTATGCCAGACGCTGTGCTAAACATTCTAGAAACATTATCCTAGTGAACCACTCTGTGATCTCATAAGGTAGGTGTGATTAATCTCATTTCACAGACATCCAGACTTTACTAAGGCTCAGACAGGTTTCATAACGTGCCAGAATGTGAACCCAAGGGTGCCTGACTTCAGGGTTTGTTGGTGCTTTTAACCTTTATGCAGGCTGCCTCCCTTACCAACTATTTTCCTATTCTGAGCAGGCAGTCCCAAAACCATGTATCCCTTGATCACAACTGAGTGGCTGAGAACTGGAAAGTGACAGACTACAATAATTCCTGCAAAAAGAATAAAGTGATAACTTACTACAATATTTTTCACATCCTGGTTTTGTGACCAGTAATTCCAGAGATACTGTTTTCCTGTTTAAATTAACAAAAACAGCCTAAGAAAGTAGGGATAATGTTCACTTAAATATAATATAATAAAGTATCCAACAATATCCAGTCAAAATCCATTAAAACTCAGTAGAGGACCAGAAAGGAATTCTAGAAAAAATTCCAGTAACAAATTGTAAAATGTGCCTGTTGGGAGGTGGGATCACATGCAGGTACCCTTGGGGCAGAAGACACCATCACATTCGTGTGCTCTTAGGAAAAACCTGAAGGGGACAAAAGTACAGGTGAGGCTAAGAGGATCAACCGTCACCATTTCTGATGATTGTCTTGCAAACTTTATAAACCTCTGCTCCCTTTTGATACATATAAAAATCTCGTCAAACTCCCAGTTTGTATTTTTTTTTTTGGAGACAGAGTCTCACTGTGTTGCCTGGGCTAGAGTGCCGTGGCGTCAGCCTAGCTCACAGCAACCTCAAACTCCTGGGCTCAAGTGATCCTTCTTCTGCCTCAGCCTCCCGAGTAGCTGGGACTACAGACATGCACCACCATGCCCGGCTCATTTTTTTCTATATATATTTAGTTGGCCAATTAATTTCTTTCTATTATTAGTAGAGACGGGGTCTCGCTCTTGCTCAGGCTGGTTTCGAACTCCTGACCTTGAGCAATCCGCCCGCCTTGGCCTCCCAGAGTGCTAGAATTACAGGCATGAGCCACCGCGCCCGGCCTCCCAGTTTATATTACAAAAAGTAAGTTTTTTTTCTTTTTTTGGTAATTCAAGTATAGAATGATATTACAATACTGAATATATTTTTGCAAGCTGCACATCCTTCTTCCCAGAGATTGACACATTTCCCAAGTTATCCAAAAGATAGTTACTGGTAACTTAGTGATATTTTTAAGAGTACCTTGGGATCTTGCTAATGAGCCCTTCTTTTGATTTTCATTAGATCAGAGGTTCTAAACTGGGGGAGATTCTGCCCCTCAGGGATGTCTGGAGACATTTTTTATTGTCTTACTAGAGGAATACTACTGGCATGTCGTTGGATATGTTGTTAATTGAAGAACAAAAAAAATCTGGTCCTTTAAAAAAAAAATCAAACACAAGTCAGGGCCAAGTATCAAGCATGAGGAGACTGAGTGAAATCAGCTGAGGCTTGATGGTGATCCAATCTCTTTACCTCCAAAAAGAAGCTCCAACTCTGGAAGTGAGCTTTGCCACAGAGCGAAGTTCAGAAGAGTGAATATGATTCTAACAGTGGCTTAGACCTGTTAGAGACTCACTTTTGTTTCTCAGGTCGCCATTCATTTATTAACGAATGTTGAAGTCATATTTCTGCCCCCTCACCCCACCGATACTGTTCTCATTAAGGTCGCCAATGGCTTTCTAAATGCCAAATCTAAAGGATGTTTTTCAGTTATTGCCTTATCTGACCTCTCTGCAGCCGCTGTTGCTATTTAATACTTATTCTCCATTATTCCTCAAGCACTCTCAAACCTTGGCATAATTCTATTGTTCTCTTCCCAAATGGTGGTATCCACCAGAGTTGTCCTTGACCTTCTTCCCATTCCTTCCAATACTTTAACCACCAGCTATTAGTGATTCCCAAATCTCTTCTCTAGTCTAGAACTCTCTCCATAGCTCAGGGTCTACTGAACTACCTAGAAGACACCATGACCCAAATTTCCCATAGTTCCCTATATGTAATATGTTCATAACTGAACTTATTATTTTTCCCCTTCAGCTCATCCCATCTACTGTATTCCCTTTCTTAATGGAAACACTAGTCCTCCAAATTTAAAAACTCTCCTTCTCCTACCTCATTCCCACCAATGAAACTATCACTAAATCCTCTTATTTAACCTTCTGTATAATTCTCATGTTCATTCTCTCCTCTCTACATTAATGGCATAGTCAAGGCTCTTAACATCTCTTCTAAGAACCATCACAAAGATATAGTTAACTCTACGCTTCAGTTCTCCTCCTTAATCCATCCTCTACCATGTCCACAAGTTATTTTTCTAAAATATAAACTGGTTCATGTTAAGCACCTTCCAAGACTCTTCGTTCTCTGCTGCAGCAGAGTTGAGCATAATGGTTAAGAACACAGGCACTGGAGGTAGAAAAATCTGGATGCAAATTCTAGAATTTTCTACCTACTATGTAGCCATAAGACACTACTTATCCTCTCTATGCCTTAGAGTTTTCCTTTATAAAATGGGGATAATTATGCCTACCCCACAATGTTGTTAAAATCATAAAATAATTTATACAAAACATTTGTTCCAATATCCAGACAAATTAAATACCTAATAACAGTTGTTATAAGATGAAGTTCAAATTATAATACTTACCATGGTCCTTTATGAGCTGGTCACTGCCTACTTGTTTCATCTCATTTCCCATTAATCCTTCCTCACATTCTACACTGTCATACTGGTTCACATCTTTTTGCCTTTGTACACACACTTTCCTCTGCCTAAAAAGCCTTCATATAACTCTATCACTTTATATTACATCTATTTATTTCCCTGTCTACTTCCCACACTAAATTGTGAATCTCTTGAAAGCAGAGATAAATGGAGAAAATAACACAAAAAACTTAGAACAGACATAGACATTTACCTCAGGCACAGAACCTGATTAATATTGAACAAATTTAAAGGACCTAAAGTGATCATTCTCTTTCCAAACTAATAGAATGCAACTAACGGTTTATTAATTTATTTTTTTATCCTCCCCCCTCCAAAATCCAGATCCCAACATAATTTTCTTTTTTTAATGCATCAGCCTGATGAGTGTTTAGGTGAGCAGGTTAGGAATCTAGCACTTGGACATTCTTTTTGATGTTTAAATATAGCTGAGGAGGAACTGGGATTCAAACTCTGTCTTGAAAAATGTTTCAGTCCAGGGCAGAAAAGGCCTTTTCCTGGTACGCAAGCTGGGCTATGTGAACCTTCAGTCAAAACTTCGTTGTAGCCAAGCTGAATTCAGTTTGTTTTTTTTTTTAAGGCATGTTGTTCTCTAAAGGAAGTTGTGACAACTCAAATTCAAATAAGCCAATATATTAAGTGAGAGTTGTCTGTAGAAGATTCCACGATGGGAACCACCAAGTGAGCAATCAGAAAAGTCAGAATCCTAAGCATGTGGGAGTAGTCCCTATCATAAGGTGACTGATGACTAAATACTTCAAAAGAAACATGTTGGCGAATACCAAGGCTATGACAGCGCTCAGACCAGAGAAAGTGTGGCCTGCAGAGTTAATAGTCTTCAAATACTACAGGAACATGAGGAAGGTAGATTTCCTTCTACTAAGAGGCTATTACAAACAGCTCATTTACTCGTGTCAATAAACCAAGTCATATTCCTTTCTGAAATCCGAGATGCCAGGTTTGTCACATACCCAGTCCACACATTTTTAGAAAAAGTATTTCCCCCTTAATTACTAGGAAAAGATGTTTAAGAGGGAGGCAGGGAATCTACATTTAAAAAAATAAGTCAAAAGGGCAGAAATCTGGACTTCGCTAGCACTGTTCGATTTGGACACTGCTGTGAGGCCTGAGACACAAATTCAAGCAGGGTCGCCCTCGTTCTGCTCTCTCCGGAGGAGCACAGTAAAGAGAGACATCTTAAGGGAGTTGATCCCGGGGGAGCTACCAGGGAATGCTGTCAGTCTGCAAAAGGAGAGAGACTCGGAAAAGGGATCAACGCTGGGGTAAAGGGTGGCAGCAGCGGTGAGTGAGGGGCTGCGCGAGGATGTCACAGACGGGCGCGGCGGCGACGCTGTCACGGGCGGCCTCCCCCCTCCCGGCCTCGGGCCCCAGTCACTCACATGCGGGGCCCGCGTCCCCTCCGGCACCTCCCGCCTCGGGGACAGCGTTCGCCGGGCGAGGAGGATGGGCCGACAACTTCCTACTTCCGGGAGTGCAACCCGGAAGCAACCTCCACGCCCCAGGCCAGGCCGCGTGCCCCAGGATAGCTCCTCCTTCTCCCCCTGTGCTTCCGCCAAAACCAGGACGCACGACGTCGCGGCGCGCGCGGGGCTCGCGAGATATCTGGAGAGCGCAGGTTCTTGCTCCCCCTGGCGACCCGCTCGCGCTGCCGCTCTTTGTCCTCAGCCACCCTTCTCTACCTGGACTGACACAAACTTCAACAGGCATTTATTGAGTCTTCTGCTACGTGCCGGGCAGTGTGTTAGTCACTCAGGGATGGGGGTGGGACAGGTACGTAAACGAAGAGCAGCGCCTTCCCCTCTGGGGGCGCCTAGTCTTGAGAAAGACAAGAGAACAGATCCTCTAATTTCCATCCATTAATATTCATCAAGCGCTTACCCTGTGCCAGGCCTCACTAAGCGCTTTTTATCCATGAAACCGTGTCAACAACCCTGTGACATAAATTTATCCTCTTACAGACCAAACAGGTTTATGGAGAGGTTAACTTGCTGGGAATTACACGGATAAAGAGCAGAGTGGTCAACATTTGAACCCAGACTCCTTATCGTGCCCTGTCTGCAGGGCCAAAACTCTTAACTGCTTTCTACAGGAGATGTGTAAACAAAATACTACTGGGTTCGGACTAAATGCTACAGTTACAAAGGCAGTGCGGTAGTGATGCAGGGGTAGGTAAATCAATGCAACAGAATGGAGAGACCAAAAACAGAAACACATATATGGACACTTGATTTATGACAAAAAGGTACACTACAGGAGTGAGGAAAGGATAGTATTTTCTTTTCTTTTTTTTTTTTTTTGAGACAGAGTCTCACTCTGTTGCCCGGGCTGTAGAGTGCCGTGGCATCAGCCTAGCTCACAGCAACCTCAAACTCCTGGGCTGAAGCGATCCTTCTGCCTCAGCTTCCCAAGTAGCTGGGACTACA
>CAUYRT010016590.1:0-21584 GCA_963574885.1 Lepilemur ruficaudatus | reverse complement strand
AAAAGATCCACAGCATTTTTGCAAGGTTCAGTATTATTTTATTGAAGTGTTATCTTATCAAAAACATTGCTTTAGCTCCTCTTTCCTTTTAGGCCAAAACCAGAATGGCTTTCTTGGCCTGAACCCTGTCTCCTCCTCTTTTGTGCCATAGGCAGTTTCCCTCCTGATTCCTTCTCCTTTGACCTGCCAGCACCTCTAACACTTCCTGAAAAACACACCAGTTATGTCCTAAGTGTTAGCCCTCTTCATTTCTAAAATACAGGATTCCTGAACCCAACCATTAGTGAGTGTTCTGGATGCAAATTTCTCTAATTGCTCTGTTTGAAAGAAAAACTATTTATATCTATTTTATAAATGAGGAAACTACAAGTCCACAAAAGGCTTAAATAACCTGTCCAAGGTCACACAGCTAATATAGCGGTATAGAAATTAAACTCCTACTTAACTCTAGAATCCATGTTCTTACCACTGTGCAACACTTTCTGGTTCTTCTCCTTGCTCACTGTTACGTTCCCAAATACTTTTAGAAAGATTTTGCAGTCCTAAGAGAACAAAATTGGTATCAGCTTATCGATCAGAATTGCCATGTATATACATACATGAAATTACCTTGAAAGGAACTAACACTTTTACCATATGAAGTAGTCTAAATCCAGAGTTGGTAATTAAGTTTAATGAGGCATGCCTATTTTATCCCTGCTAAATTGTAAGCTTTGATAAGTAATCACATCTTCTCTGTATTGCAGGGAGTGGTCACTGCACCCTGGTTTAATGAATGGCCTTTACCCTCAACCCTCATCCTCATTAACTAAACCCACAAAGAAACCTGTGGGCCTTAGACATCAGCCATATCAGCCACTCTCCACGGTACTCTCAAGGGCCCTGGCTTATGAGGTTGACTATGAGATGACATTAACTTGACCCTTGACTCATTTTGATTGATATACCCTCAAGCATGTAATCAATGTTTTCCTTCCCAGTTGATGAATTTTGGCCTGAAGTGCTATCAACACAGATTCCGGGTTGCCCAGAAGACGCTAACAGTAAAATTGCATATTGCTCAGTTCTGGGTTGTTACATTTCAAAATTGCTAAGGTATTATTTCCAATCTTAATTAGATTCTCCCAAAATTCCTTTTCAGTCTCAATTCTTGGCTTACCTTGCCTACCCTCTCACTGATAATCCTTTATTTTTTTGAGACAGAGTCTTGCTGTTGCCCAGGCTAGAGTGCAGTGGCATCAGCTCACCGCAATCTCAAACTCCTAGGCTCAAGCAATCCTCCTGCTTCAACATTCCAAGTAGCTGGGACTACAAGTGTTTGCCATCATGCCCGGCTAATTTTTCTATTTTTTGTAGAGATGGGGGTCTCGCTGTGTTGCACAGGCTGGTCTTGAACTCCTGGCCCCAAGCAATTCTCCCACCTTGGCCTCCCAAAGTGCTGGGATTACAGGCATAAACCACCACTTCTGGCCTGTTAGTCCTTTAAAACAAAACTCAAGTATCTCCATCCCTCAACTCCACACCCAAAACAAAACCTGCAATTAGACATGTTTCTGTCTTAGCTCTCTGACTACCTGTATGTTTGTCACAGCACCCATACAAATACTTAGGATACAATGAAATGCCTGGAAGCTTACAGAACACACGCCTTACCCATTTTTTATATCCTGATACAATGTTCGATTTAATGACTTAGAACCAAAGGCCCAGGAAACCACTGTGAGAACAAGCCAGGAGATGGAGTTGCTTGAAGAGTAAAATAAGGTAGGAATCTTTAATATGGGAAGAGGCAGATTAATAAGGAACATACTCTGAGCCCAGAAAATATAAGGCAGCCTAGTATAGCAGAAATAACATGGACTAGGAGTCAGAAACCTTATTTACTGCTATATCTACACAAATTGCCTCCCTGTGATCTCGGGAAAGTCATTATTTCCAGTTATAAAACTATTTAACATGTTTTTAACCAGTCTCTATCAATACGTCCCCCACCCACTCTTCAACTGTCATAATCCAAATTTGTTACAAGCTATATACTTCACTGGTCACAAAAATGGGCTGGGCGTGGTGGCTCACACCTATTATCTCAGCACTTGGGAGGCCTATCTCCACAAAAATGTGAAAGAAAAAGTGTAACAGTTCTCCCCACGTTTACATAATCACACTCAAATTCCTAAGCAAGGTAAGATAGAAGCCTTCAAATTAAAATTTCAAATCAGTAATCGTAACTCCTACCATATACTCCATTCTACTACCAGCCATCGTACAGGAAACTGAAGCAAAAGTCACATAAGCCTGGCCACACAACTACCAGGCAGTTTGGCTAAGCTGGTGCGCTTAACCACAACATTTAGGCCACCTAATGTTCATTCAACTCTCCCAGCTGATGTGAATCCCTGGTCATTCTCCTGGAGACTCCTAGGAAGATCTGCATCAAGCATCATTTCCAGGAAGTCTGATAACCCTGACCTGTTACTCCTGGTGCCACACCTACTGACCCACAGTACTTTTGTTTCACAGTACAAAATCAGTAGGGACACCACTTTGCTACAAAAACAAGATCCACGTGTCTACTCATCAAATACTCAAGCCTACCATGCACAGGGAATTAAGCTAGATATTGGGGACACCTGGCCAAACTATACCATAGTCCCAAACACAGTTGAGGGAAACAATAACCCGTACAAAAAATTTGATCAGTTACTGCTAAGGGTCTAATAAGAGCTTGATCCAGTTGTGTTACCCTGAGGTGGTGATGTCTGTGCTAGAGCCAACACTGCAGTACAAGTGAAAGGAATAGTTTACAGAAAGGCCTTTCTTAAGTACTACTTAAGAAATTACACATTTTTGTCAGATTTGCATTCTTAAAGGACTGTGACTCCAGAGTGGACAAAAGATAGACATACCAGTAAGGAGGCTTGTGGAGTCCACATCACAGACAGTAGCTCAGACATGTTTGAGAAGTAAAACAGCAAAATTGGCAATGAATTAAGTGATGAAATGAATAAAGGTACAGAAGACTAATAATCATAATCGTAACTAATCATTATTCTTGAATTCCTCCAAGGCACTTAATGGCAGACTTATACAAAATTTGTTGCAAAATTCCAACTGTTTACTGAAGATGCCAATAGTGTATGATCAAAGGAAACATCAAGTAGAACAGGCAGTATACATATATCCTTTATCCTTTAGTATAGCTTATACCTTTAGAAACATTTTTTAAAATACTACCCGCAATTTAAAACTAAAGTTTGCAAAATTTGTTCCAATGTATTCCAAAAGTCCAGCTGAAAAGAGCAGCCTTGTAAAAAGCTAAGACACATAAAGGCTTCCACTCTTATTCCCTACCCTATCATTTGACTACTGAAAAAAAAAGGGCTGTACAAAACCCATCTCAGCATGCTTTTCCAAAACAAATTAGAACTTCAATTTCCAAGACTCTTTTGAAAAAGCACCATTAACACAATACAAATCAGAACATCTAATAAAATTAACAAATCAAGGCAATTCTGTTATATAAATTAACCCATTTATTATTATAGGCTAGTCATGTCTGCAAAGGTGAGCTTCTACTGGTCTTTCAGTTCCTTCAGTCTTCTGATGGCTGACTTTACTGTGACAGCAGAAGTGGTGCTGGAAAGAAAAATTCAATTTCCAATATAATTAAGCATGTTAACATATGAAATGGCAAGTAAATGTAAATCTGCCTCATTTTCATGTTACAATCATAATGTTATGGTGTCTTTCCAAACTTTCCTGGGAAGAATTATATTGAGACAGACTGCTCTGTCCATGCTTTTCTGCAGTTAATCCAAAGATGCAACTAACATTAGACTATTGCTCAGAAATTAGTGGCTTCTCAACTACATGATGGCATCCTTTAAGAGCCATGTCTTCAGGCTTTGGCAGAACTATACATGCAATCTCATGCATTTAATTTCTCAGACAGGAGTATAAAAAAACTAAGAGGCCAATCTAAACTTATTAAAAGGGAATAGATAGAATATCAGAAGAAACTAATAAATTATAAGATGGTCCAATTAGAGATATCAAGAAAACAATGTTTAAGGCAATAGAGCACTCTACAGTATCTTTTGGAAAGACAGTTACAAAAATTACTACAAAATTTTTACCACAAAATTCAGGATTATACCTGAAAAACATTATCACCGTCCCATATGGTGGGTATATGAATGCTAATTTGCCTTACTATCAGAACCAAGAGCACACCCTCGTCCCCATTTTCCCTTTTGCCCTCAAAAATCCCCACAAGATGCTTAAATATATATCCATATTATCATTTCAAATTTCCCAATATTTTACCCTGCTTCAGTTTAAATTGAAATTAACTAAAATTTTAAAAATTCAATTCTTTAATCACAGTAGCCATGTATTTTATGTGTGGCTAGCTAGTGTCTTGGACAACACAGGTCTAGATGTTGGCTAGAGGAAGAACACTTCAGACCCTTGAGTCAGCAAGGAATTCCAAGATTAGAGGTCTTTCACAGTGGCTTTTGTTTCCAGAAAGTCAAAGCAAGCAATAACCAGCATAGTCAGGTTTATTTCAACAGTATCACCTGGTCCTGTCAGGGTCATAAACTTTAAGAAGTCCAACCCATACTGTTTAGAATGACAAAGGTGTGGCGGGCCAGATGGCCTCAAGTTTCCAAATACAGTTTTAAGCTGACTTCTTTTATTTTTATAAAAACCTGCAGTGTAAACCAACGTTCAATACAGACTCAGCCCCACTAATGGACCTGCAATGATGATGATCCCCATGACTGTAGGATTCTAAAGTTAATACATCAATCAGATTTCCAACTTTCACGTCAGTAGTTTCATGTTTATTCTGTGAATAACTGAAAATAAACCACAGCTCAAGAGTCCTGAAAATAACAAAAGTATCCTTACTTTCTCAGTCTTGTGGAAGAGTTAAAAAACTAGGCTGGGCGTGGTGGCTCACACCTGTAATCCTAGCACTCTGGGAGGCCGAGGCGGGCAGATTGCTCAAGGTCAAGAGTTCGACACCAGCCTGAGCAAGAGCAAGACCCCGTCTCTACTAAAAAATAGAAAGAAATTAATTGGCTAACTAAAAATATATAGAAAAAATTAGCCAGGCACGGTGGCGCATGCCTGTAGTCCCAGCTACTTGGGAGGCTGAGGCAGGAAGATCGCTTGAGCCCAGGAGTCTGAAGTTGCTGTGAGCTAGACTGACACACGGCACTCTAGCCTGGGCAACAGCGTGCGCCTCTGTCTCAAAAAAAAAAAAAAAAAAAAAAAAAAAAAAAATCAAAGCAATAGGACTTATATAGTGAAAACAATTATCTTAAGGTTAATTCATGCATGAGTCCACCTACATATGGTTCATATCAGAACATGATATAATATAAAAATTACTGGACTAAGGGGAAAAGATCTGACCTAGCCCTGCCATAAACTAGTTGTCATGGTGAGCCAGCAGCTGGTGTTACCTTTCTGGCTATGAGTGTTCTTATCTGAAAGCTGGGGATGGCAGGAGTGGGGTACGGTCAGTCACCTCCATTCCTGCTCTCATGCACTACCAGTCAGTACAAGTTCATTCTCTGTTCCTCAACGAGTTCGGCCAAATTTCTAGACTAAACGCACCCTTCCAGATATTTCTAGATTAAACAAACCCTTTCACACCCTGTCTGAGAAGGGGTCTCTTTTCTTTTAATCCTTCAGATCGCCTTTCTTCGGAGTCATATTGAACCATCTATATTTTCTACCCTTCAATCCAATCCAAGACTTAAGTACTACACTGAAGCCTCCTTCGATCTCAGGAAGACCAACATTTTTTTCTTATTTAGGGCTCACACCCACCCCTTGGGATTTCAGGATGAGGCTAGAGCCTCTCCTTCACCAGCCCACAAAGTTCTCCAAGGTTTTACCCATGGGGACTACCCTTCAGCTTCCCTAGTGGCCATCAGTCCACCCTGGCCCACTCTGGCTACCCTAGGCCATCACTGACTGCTCCCCTGACTTTCTCCCTAGCACCTCTGTTTTGATTTAGTTGCAATCACTGTGAAGATTTAATTTGGAATTTTCAAACTTCGTATTTTATTTTCCCACTTTGTATCTTCATATTATCATTTCTAAAGGAGTTGAAAATATTTCATGTGCCTTAATTTACTCTTGCTTACTCTTCCTGACTTTTCCCCTATTGTCAGTCGTCAAATAGGATCTCAAGTGTTTTTAGTTTTGCTTTTATGGAACACACTGTTTATACGTCTTCATACAATCTAGCCTTTTGTATCTTTTATCTTATGTACTTAGATTAAGTTCTCAGAGTGGGAGGTCTCTGACTGAGGGGAACATTGGTATGGTTCTTGATCTATTTTAGGTGCCTTTGTTTTGACCAACAAAATAAAGACGAGAGGTCACTTTAGCACGTTATATTCTTTCCTGAAAACATTAAAATATGTAAGAATTCAGCATTTATATTTAAATAGATAAATTTCAGCCTTCTTCTTAGGACTTCCCTTAATACCAGCATAATTTTAGGTAGGGGAATATTTTGCAACCGGTGATATCTCAGATGGCAATGCTTTACAGCCTGCTCTTTCCTAAATTCCTCCTTTAGCTTCTTCTACTGTGAATTCTTCCCAGTCAGCATTTTCACACTTCCAGTGTTCGTTTCAGGACTGTCTGCTCTGCTGTGCCTGTGCATGCTCTAGGCTTTGCCCTAAGTTCATGTGACGTGTGCAACTAATTTCATGTTCTCA
Source organism: Lepilemur ruficaudatus (assembly GCA_963574885.1). NCBI lineage: Eukaryota > Metazoa > Chordata > Mammalia > Primates > Lepilemuridae > Lepilemur > Lepilemur ruficaudatus. The sequence goes on along the minus strand of CAUYRT010016590.1, from coordinate 14,838 downwards.
GTCTAGGTTTATTACTGCTGAACCCAGGAGAACTGACATATTGCCCAGACTTGTGCATGCTTTCTGCCTGCCACAAGTATATCTTGGGGTCATGTATTATGTTTCTGATTAGCACATTGGGTAGGAAACAAGCTACCCATTGTGGCTGTGACCAGGTGTAGAGTCTCTTTGCTTATCTGAAAAACGGTTCTTTGACTTCGCCACCTGTCGCTAGTCTTTCTCTGCCACTGTGTCCTTGGAGGCCAGTTCCCCACTCCTTACCTAGAAAGCTTTCCTGACCCCAACCATCAGGATAAGTGGAGCAAATCAGGAAGCCACTTCTGTGTGGCCCACAGCTCCTCTGTCCATGTGTTTGCATCAAATGTCTGAATTTTCTCCCTGAAGAAATGGAAGATCATGGAACTGATCTTTTCGTCAGGTTTAGATGTTACGTATCTCCTAACAAGGATTTATATTTATAAATCGTAAGTACTCACAGCCTTTAGGACATAGAGGCTTTTAGAAAGGGTTTTTGGTCTGTCTGATTTCTACACATGTTTTAGACTGACTAAATGTTAAGTAGTTCTAATACAGTGTGACACAATGAGTGGAAGGTAAGTGGCTGGCATATGTGTAGTTGACAACAGTAGGAGACAGAAATAACTCATTTCTTCTAATAGTCACAGAGTTGCTTAGCATAAGGACAAAGGTGACTTTTGATATATTTTCATGGTGAAGGTCTCTGAAAGTGGGTTTCTACGCAATGCAGGAGTACAAACTTTATAGCTAGGACTCTGGTTCAGTAGCTCTGATGAAGTCACCAGAGCTCCTTTAGCAACCAAGTTGTTTGCATGTCATAAAACTATGATATGACTCTAGGCAAATATTTGTTTAATGAGAAATGTAGGTGTACACAGGAGGGCCTGCTCCTTCCTTATGGAGTATTATGAAGTTCATTAGTCCCTTACTCTGGGATGGCGTAGTATTCCGGGAGTGGCACAGACCATAAACGTCACAAGATGTGAGTTCAAGCCATGGTGTGGCTAGTTATCCACTTCAGGCTCAGAAGTCACTTGACGGGCCAGCCCTGTTTTATCTACAAAACTGAGAAGGGGTGGAGAAAGTGTTAGATCAGGTCATTTCCAAGGACTGTTAGCTTTAAAACCCCTAATTAGTGTTTCTCAATGCTGTTGTATTGAGCCTACTGACGATCTGCGATCTGCGCACATCAGAAGTCCTCAGTCCTGTACCCCTACCATGAGGGGAACTTGGTGATCAACACCCTTCCCCCACTGCCACCACTTCTCTTTGACATTCCTCTCCCTCTCCCCGCCCACCCAACCCTAGTTATCTCTTTCTCCTCCATGGGCCGTTTGCATTTTGTTCATGCTGCTGATAGACTTCTTATCACACGTTATTAACTGGAAGATTTGGGTGGCTGTAGTTGGGGTGGAGGGAGGGGTAGGGGATGTTATTGTGGCCTGACCCATCAGAAATATATGTCTCCTCATCTCTACATCATTGAGTTTCAGAGTTGGACAATAGTCTTAGCTATGGTTAGAAGAACATATGAAGCTGAAATGTTACTTAACATTTAGAAATTACTTTCTACTGCTATTTTTTTGTTTGCTTGCATATGGTTTCAGTGACATTATGGGTTATATTGGTTTTGATGAGCTGGCTTGGAATTTAAACACCAGAGAGCCTACATTTAGTGGGAACTTCTACTGCATCACTACATGCATTATAAGGTCACTAATAATTCCAAAATTCTATGCTTTATAGCATTGTTTCTATGGGAAAATGCATTCCAAATTCCAAACAGCTGAGGCTGACTTTTGGCTCCTAACTCCTTTAAGAGTTGTAGACCACTCATACATTAAATCATCTTGAACTATGCAGGTAGGTGTATATAATTTGCTTTCTGTGTAGGTAACAGTAATAAAACTGCCATTTCAGCACTTTTTATGTGTCAGGTATTATAATAAGAGCCTTTATACATTCATGTGTTCTCTTCTTCACAATAATTCTTTGAGGTAGGCTTTATTATCTCCATTTTACAGATGAGGAAGCTGAGGCCCAGCAGAGCCAAGACGTGACTGAGACCCGTCCAACCCCCAATCTTGTGACCTTCCTTCTTTGATGCCTGATGCCTCCCAAGCTCGTGCAGGCAAGCCTTTTCTCTTTCTGCTTTGCCCCCAGAGGTCCTGCCACGAGAGAGGTGAAAGTTAATTCTTTTAAAAGTAGCTATTTTAAAGCAGTATTACTCCTTTCCAGAGACCCGAAATGATGATTCCTTTTGATGGGGTCCAATACCATTACGGATCTTTACTGTTTCTTGGTGGTGTGAACGGGGAGTTGACGTGGCCTTAGGGACCTACAGTGGAAAGAGTAGCCTTGGAGGAACCTTTTACTCAAAATATAAGATTCAAATAAACATACTAAAAATGGTCTGGAGAGAATGGAATGGAGTAGTCAACAATGATGGATAGCAGGCCTTTCAAAAAAACATATTTAATTACAGCATTCACATAAATCTAATTTAAAATGTGAGCCAGAATGTTTATTTGTTCACTCACTCATCAGCTATCAGATTTTTAATGAACCCTTTTAGGTACCAGGTTCTGTGCTGGGCCTCAGGGGATACAAAAGTAGATTAGACACAGTCCTTGCCTTCAAGGAGCTCAAACCTAGTGGATGGCAGGCCTAGAAACCTTCAGATCCTCTACTTTGTATTTTTAAAACAGCACAAATGCCAAAGTGTCTTTTAAAATTATCTCAGTTTTAAATGAGCTCTCATGGAGCAGTGCATATGTGTGAGGAGAAATCCCTTCCACATAGTATGGATTTGGTAAGCAAGATTTGCAAGAGCACAAAGACCCAGCCAGTGTGTGGATTTGCTAAAACCCACTGGCATATGATGATGCTGAGACTGTTGACTTTTGCACATTTGCTTGGCCGCAGTGCCAGCTTGCTAAAGATGAGTTCCATTTCATGTTTCACTGCCCTGCACTTTAAGATCTGCTTTTCATGACACCTAAGACAAAGGGAGAATACATGGATGGCATTACAGAGACCCCCATCCTATGACTGATACTTCTTGGGTTTCCTATAGAGTATGGATTGAGGCTGTGAGTTTCTCAGCGGGGTCCCAGATGAAAGTGCCAGGAATCCTGTTCTGGGTGATGTCTAAGAAGAAGACTCACAAGGCTTGAAGTCGGGAACTCAGTAGAGCCCCTTTCAGGAGGACCAGAGCTGAGGTTGGTGGTGGTTCCTGGTGACCGGGATCCCTTCCTGAGCCACGTTTGTCTTCAGGAAGAGGAAGAGGGTGACACAGGCAGGAGGTCAGTAGCCCCAGCTGCTACAGCTGCAGGAGGCTCTGCATGGGCTGGCGAGGGATGGAGAGAGTTACAAGTGAACCTGGAAACCATAGTGATCTTAGTGTTCAAGCTGGGACATGCTGGATCTCATTTGTGGAAAGTACATTTTCCATGAGGTGTGTGCTGCCACAAAGAGGGCCTATGTGTAATCTGCCTCAGAAAAACAAATTTCCTGGGATGCCATCAAAAAACAACTGTAGTGGGAGAGTCTCCCACTCTGCCATTAAAATGTATGCAGTGGAAAGCATTTCCCGTTTTTGGATGAAAACATATCACATGGCTATTCTGATTCCTCTTATGCAATAAAAAGCCCAACTTTAATTTGCCAGATGCTTAAAATGTCTAGTATCATAGAATAGTCAAAGCTTCCAACCTCATTCATATTTATAACCGCTCCCCTTCCTCTAGCTAGGGCCTGTTGCAAGGAGAAGGGGCGGTGGTTGGAGGGTTTCTCTCGCTTACTCAGTCACTATTACTTCCGGTTCGGGGTTAGGGGTTAAGGGAGGAACAGGAAGGGCCACAGGAAAGGTGACAGTATCACAGGAGTGCTGTCTTTGTGTTGTGGATGTTTAGAGTTGATTCTTTCTCTTGTGGGGCCCCTTTGTGGGTTCTCACCCTGTTCTGGGCATCTCTTACATCCAGGGTGGCTGCTGCCCTCTCTCCAGCCTCGTTGCAAACTCCTTTGTCAGCCTCTAGAAAGTTAGCAGGTCCATTTGTACACCTGTCTGCTGGGTTCCATTGCTGTCCAGGTGGCCCTTGTTGGGGGGAGCCTAATACCGCCCCACGCATATGCTCGCAGTGTGGTTTATGGGCATTGTACATCCTTTGCTCCCACAAACCGGGAGAGTGCAGGCTGCTCGCAGTTTAGCTGTGGTTTCCTCTGGGTAGTCCTCGAGCATCCAGCCAGCCCACCCCCAGGCCTTCAGATTTCTCAGACAGAAGTCCCAAACAAGGGCCCCACAGTGCCTCCTACTGTAAGCCTCTCGGGCTAATGTCCGGTTGCAAACCACCCCCACCCCCAGGCTGGAAGGGGAAGGGGCAGGCAGGGAAAGGTTCTCTCCACCTCTCCCCGTAGCCGGTAGGTAGAACCAGACTGCAGCCAACTTGCTTCAAACATTCTCTTCTCTTAGCCACCAACAGCCAGACCCATTTGCGAGCCCCCTGTGGGTAACGGGTTTAAGACTGGTGAAAAGGCCCCGCACCTCACTTTGGAATCCGGTATCTAGTCCATCTTAGTGGCTTGGTTGACATGTCCCATGCGAACACTCTGTGAGGCATTTTTTTGGAAGCGGTGCTTACTCATATCCCTCATTTCTGGAGATCTGTAAGTCACGCAGCGTAGAAAAGGCTCCCAGGCCTCCTGCCCACTTCGCTGCAGCTCCTCCCCTTCCCGCTCCAGAGCCTGTGCTCTCTCTCACTGGGTTTCCTGCCGGGGACACCCCCTCTCTCTGCCAGTTCCCTCCTTGCCTTGCTGGCTCCTTCTGTTCCTTCAGGATTCTTCAATGTTCCCTCCCTAGAAAAGACTTCTTTGCTTCCCTCACCCACATAGATCTCCCTCTAATTTTCTGTCACTGTATTCTCTTCATTTCCTTCACAGTACACCTTATAGGTGACAATGTTTCCAAATGAATGATACCAGCTATTTAGTATCTTTCCTTCCTATCAAATGGTAACCCTCATGAAGGGAAAGTCCATGTCTGTTTCGCTGGGGAGCACATATACCTAACCAGTGCTCACTACATTTTGTTAAATAAATGAATGAAAGCATGAATAAAAAGTTACCGTTCTTTAAGCCATTTCTTTCACAAATGTATCTCTTCTTTTGTGTTGAGCCTTGGTTACAGTGGGATAGACAGAGTTAGGAAGTGCTGGTAGAAGGCTTAGCTTTTGCTGTATCTTTCTGTTTATCATCATCTCCCCACCTTCTCTTCTCTCTCAGTCTCACGTTCTGTCTCTCTGGCTCTCGCTCTGTCTGTCCTTCTCACTCACTTGTTCTCACTCTCTTTTAACAAGAAATTTGTTTGAGGCAAGCGGGGCAGAGCTGCCACCCCTTTTACAGATAACCACACCAAGGGGAAGTTAGGTGTGAGATCCCTTAAGGGGCTAATGGTGCCATCTCTGTTCTGATCTTGCTCTCTCTCCACCTCCCTTGCTGTCCCTCTTGTCCAGCTGTCCCCTGGCCTTGCAGTAAGGCCATGGCCTAGCTTACCCCTTTCAAATCACGCCGAGGTGGCCGCAGCTTGACCTGGTCTTGAATGGAAAGACTAGTTCCCTGCCCCAAATCTATCTTGCATCATGCAGACAGAGCAAGAGAACATCTCTTCAAAATTCAGACCCGTAAAAGCAACACGTTTACAGGTGGCAAACCCCATCAGTTTTTGTACTTCTCCCCCATTATGTCCCTCCCTGCTCTCGGCCCACACTGCTGTGGGTTCATGGGCCAAGGGAAGGTCTTCCTCCCCAGGGAAAAGCAGCAGCTGGATTCCGAAGGAAGGTGCTGGACTTGAACTAGGCTTGGCGATTGCCTCATTCTCACTTGTTCCTCTTGCTCAACAGACTATCCTGACCCTAGCCATAAGTCAGAGAACTTCACAGTCTTTCTTCGATAAGTTTTACTCCACCTAAGGCCCCTTGGGGCGGTCTAGATTCCCTGGGCTGACAACCTGGGCAGCTCCTTGCTTCGGGAGGACAAGGCTTATCTCGTATGTGCACATTCTACTGGTGTGTCCTATCTGGTTATTATCAAATTGAAACTGCAGCAATTGACGTTTGTTGCTTAATTACTGCCTGTTGATTGTAAAATAATAGACCACCAATTTCGCTGGTTAGCTATTACTGCCATTTCGTCTGAAAGTGTGCACTGTAACACGGCAGTGTTTTACTTTCTGCTGTCTCTTTGAGGAGTATTGTTATTTACACTAATAAGAACGCCTTGCATTTGAAAGGGTGCCTCAGAGTTAACCTAACACTTTCATTTTATTATCTCATCTGGTTGTTATAAGAAAATGCAAGTAGGCAACTAGTTTTAGGAGAGTGGGAGGTAAAGTTTTTATTCTAGGTATTACTTTACTACAGATTTTGGCATAATGTAACTTTTTTCCAGCAAGTATTTATTACCTTAGTTACAAAAATTAAAAGTGTATACTAAAATTGTATGATTTGCTGCTCTTAAAGCCTTTTGTCAAAATCCAAAAAGTGGAGTACTTAGAAGACATATTCCAGCCAGGATCATATAAAATAAATCATAATATCTTGGCTAGGAGCCACAACTCTAGAATTTGATCCAGAATATGGTTTAATACTACCTTGTAAAGAAATGAGTTGTCTACCCCGGAGTTTGCTTAGCATAGAGACCTCATTTATTTGTATTGAGGTAAAATTCACAGAACATAAAATTAACCATTAAAATGGTTACAGTGAAAAATAGAGGTGACCACCACCTCTAGCTAATTCCAAGACATTTTCACCACTCCAAAATAAAACCCCACACTCACTGAACAGTCACTCCCCACTCCCTACTCTCTGTAGCCCCAGGCAACCGCTATCTGCTTTCTGTTTTTGTGCAATTAACTATTCTGGATATTTCATATAAATGGAATCACACAATATGGGAGCTTTTGTGTCTGACTTCTTTCATGTAGCGTAATGTTTTCAAAGCTCAGCCACACTGTAGCATGTATCAGAACTGCATTCCCTTCTATGGCTGAATACCCAATATTTTTCATATCAAAACATTTGTGGAGTTATGAAAAATCCAGCACTCACCTACACATAGTCCCACTATACTCTTACCTCCACTGGCAATAACTTCCTGTCCACAGTAAGCATGGGATTTTCATCCATAGTAAAGTACAAATGCTAAATAAAGGAGCATGCGCAGGCAAAGCTGTAATTTTTTGCATATTATTTATGACTCAGGGAAGAAGCCCATAGGTAGTTCTATGCAAGGACTGCAGGTGATTCTTTGTATAATAGGCACCTTCTAGGAGACAAGAAATGTTCACTAAATGATGTAAAGAAATAACAAATTCACAAAAATATTCTTGAGACCCTTGCATCATGGGAGTTTGTGTTGTTATAATTTTTATAGACAGCACTTGGAACACATGCAGATTTGTAGTTCCCTTGCAGCAGGCCCCCACTTGGTGGTTGGGTTTAACATCTTTTCTTCAGCCTTTGTGGGTAGCATGGTATAACAAAAAAGAGAATGAGCTTCAGAGATGGACAGAGCTGGGTTCAAATCCTGCCTCCACCTCTTGTTAGCCATGTGCCCTTAGACACATGACTTTAAGTTCCCTCATGGGTAAATGGGAATAATAATTTCTACCTGTGGTCTCCAAATGATATCCATGTCCTAATTCCTAGAACCTGTAAATGTTACCTTATTTGGAAAAAGGGTTTCTGTAGATCTGATTAAATAAAGGATATTGAGATGAGATCACTACCCTGGGTTATTCAGCTGGGCCCCAGAAGGTATCATAAACATCCTACTAAGACAGAGGCACAGACTGAAGTGACGTTGCCACAAGCCAAGGAATGCCAATGCTGGCAGCCACCAGAAGCTGGGAGAGGTGAAGGACAGAGCCCCGGAGAGAGCACTGTCCTACCAACACCTTGATTTCCCTCCAGTAATACTGGTTTTGGACTCCTGGCCTCCAGAACTGTTAGAGAATAAATGTTTGCAGTTTTAAGCCACCAAATTCACTGTGATTTGTTACAGCAGCTTCAGGAAACTAATACACTTCTTTTATTAGGTAACATAACTACCTATAACTGGCATGTTACTTTGTTTTCTTCCTTTCTGTCCTTGTATCAAAAGCGCTATTTCTTAGACTTTGAGTATAGTGGTTAAGAGTTTTACTTCTACAGCAGGATTTCTTAACCTTGGCACTAGTGACATCTGGGGCCAGATAATTCTTTGCTGAGGGGATTTCCCCTGCACTGTAGGATGTTTAGCAGCATTCCTACCCTCTAGATGCCAGTTGTACCCTCCCCCCCCAGGTGGGACAACCAAAATGTCTCCAAACATTGCCAATATCAACTGGGGGACAAAACTACTCCCTGTTGAGAACCACTAACCTAGAGTACAATTCCTGGACATGAGCCCAGCTCCATCGCTAAGTAGCTGTGTGGTCATGGGCAGGTTAGACAACCTCTCTGAGCCTCAGTTTCATTATCTATAAAATAGTAATAGTACTTACATCACAGAGTTGTTGTGAGGATATTCAAATGATGTAATATACATAAAGGCCTCAGAACAGTGCCTGGTACCTAGTAAAGTGTTTAATAAATGAACACTTACTAACCCGTGCCCTGCCACATTAGTTTGTCATGCTATTTTTTATAGTTTTCATTACAGAATTAATGGGCATTGAAAACATTTTCCTAATAGTAACTCCTAGTATAAAGATCAACATATGTTTTGAAGTTCAACATCCTTCCTCCATTGCCCTGCCCTCCCCACAACTCCCACAGCTTGCTGACGCTGAGAGTTATTAAGGTATCATGACTAGATTTGTATACCTAGATAGCCTGTCATGGAAAGTCACTGAACTCTTTATATAATTCCTGGATAAGCTGTAACAACAAGAAAAACCCCTTCCATCTGTCAGGGATATTTCTATTATTGCATAATTACAGCTCTGTCCTCAGTGACGTTGCTGCTGAATTCACTTATAGACATGGCAGTGTTTCCATCCAAATGTGCAAAATATTTAGCAGCATTTAGTGAAATGTTAGAAAGTGGTTTGAATAGATATCATCGTGTACTTTCATAAGGAAGAGGAATGCGCTCCAACTGTGGTCCAGGCCATTGTATTTCTGAACACTGGGGACACAGCAGTGAATAAAACAAATATCCCTGTTCTGAATAAGCTTGTATTCCAGCACACTATAATAATGATAGGCACAATAAATTAGTAAATGTTATAGCGTGTTAGTGATAAGACTGTGGGAAAGCAAGCAGTCTAGGGTGTGGGGGTTGGGAGTGCTGAAGGTGGTACCAGGTATGATAATTAATTGGGTGGGAAATTTTTGAATATTTTCATAAGGATAAGTGAAAATACCTTTGACATAGATTGAAACCAGTGTTTGCTAAGGCACCTCTGCTTATGACTAATGGTGGGAATCCCTGAGTCTTTCAAAGGTAGTAAAACTTTTACCCCTTCTCCACAGTGCTGCCTGGGAATGCCTTTCAGATTTAAGCTGTGTGGCTTTGGTTTATTCCACCTGCCGTGGGAATTCTTTATAGAAACGGTTCAGGGAGCAGTATTGGCAGTGCGGTCTCAGGGAAGGAGTATGCTTAGCAGATAAAAACAACAGGCTTTTTTGGTCAAACAGACCTACTTTTTAATTCTGGTTTTCCACTTATAAAGTGGATGACTTTAGGCAAGTCACTTAACTTCTTCAAGCCCCAGTATCGCTATAACCATTATAAGGAGTAAATGAAATAACGTCTTGAAGGCACATAGACCTGTGCCAGTCAAGTGCATAATAAATCCTCAGAAAATGTTGGTAGTTGTAATTTTATGATTAGCATAAAAAAATTTCTATGGTAATATGTAAATATTCATCAATCACCGTCTCTTTGTAAAGCATACCTGTAATTACCAGTTTCAAATATGCAAACTTTTCTTGCATAAACCCTGCCTGCCAAAGAAGGGTCTACATAGAGAACCTGTGAATTGATCTCTTGTGAGTTTGGGCCTTGAACACACTTTGAGTACTCTGTGCAAAGTTTCACAAAGGGATATTGAGAGAATAGAGGCAGTTATTAATTCAGGTAATAGAAGTCTAATGATGAAAAATGCAATTTTGTAGTTAGCTCTCGAGAATGATTCCATAGATTGACTTTTCTAGGTAATTATATAGCTCTTCACTTTGTTGATAGAGATTTACAGAGATGATTGTTAAATGATTCTGAAATAGGATGAGTTTCCCAGTGATGCTGAATGAACTGAGAAATTCCTCAAAGAGTCATAGGCTTTGTGGGGAAGTAGTCAAGATCAAGGTTGGAGCGCACCTTGGAATGCACCGTTGTGCTGCAAGGACAGCTTGGGAACTAGTAGAAGTAGTGGTTGCACAACTTTGTGAACATACTAAATGTTCACTTTAAAATGTTTAGTTTTATACTATGTGAATTTCACCTTCATAATTTTTTTTTAAAAAAAGAATTTCTGACAATGCTGGAACTCAAACCCAAATTCTACATTTTCCTATCTAATCTTTAAAAGAGTTATGATAGTCCTTTGCATTTTATATATGTGGAATGACTTTTTTTAACTTTATAAACATATTTAAAGTTTAATATTTCAGCATATCCAACACTCTCTGCCTGTGTGCTCATTTATGAAATTTAATTCTTCCAGCCCTAAAATTGTATAGTACTGCATTGGTTACACAAATAGAGGCCATAGCTATATCCCCCAGCACCTATCATGTATCTTATCAATAGCAGGTACCCAGTTAATGTTCACTGAATTGCATATGTGTTATTTTCTGAGTTGCCCATAACTTTATAATGTAATACATTAATGGAAGTGTAGTTGAACTGCACTGTTACAGATCTTTCAAGTTCAACTTGCTTTAAAATGAGCGACCGAGGCCCAGAGAGATGAGGTCACTTATATAATTAGTACAGGGACAGGATATTGCTTTTTGACTTATAAAAATTGCTTTTTGAATTTATAAAAATGTGCATAGCTAATTCATTCAGCCATAGCCATTCATTGGAATATTGCTTGGTCTCCTTTTTACTTTTTCTTCCTTTCTTCTGTCCTTCCTTTTTCTTTCTTTCCTTCCCTATCTCCCTCTTTTTCTCCCTCCTTTCTTTTCTTTTTTTTTTTTAGATGCAGGCAATCTGGTACTACAGAAAAATCATGTTTCTAGGAATTACAAGACCCAGATTTCATCTTCTCTTCTGTGGCCACTGGTTACCAGTGTGTGTTTTAACCACTTCTCTGGGTTTCTCTTGCCTTATCCATCAGATGGGAAGGATAGAGCTTTCCCTGCCAGGGCCCAGACCAGATGTTTTTTTGAGGCTCCTTTTGACTCCACATCCCAATTCAGTGATTAGTTGGAGAGTTTGTTTTGAGCTGACTTAAAGGGGTCATTGTGGGTTCTGTTTATAAATCTTAATTATTCTTTATCTGTTTTCATGACAGTGGTTGAGAAGGGATAGAGGAAGAATGGATATTGCTGTGAAAGAGTGGGAAAGGGTCAGATGGTAATGCAGACAGGATTCTGTTGTATTGTAGGTTGAGTATAATAGAGTTTAGTTGAGACTGGAAAGTTGGAAGGGGGATTTTAAGAGGCAGGGTCATTAGGAGTGGAACATAAAAATGAGGGCGGCAACTGTGTCTGAAACAAACAAGCTAGGTCTTTTTTTTTTTTTTTAAGTAAAAATAAAGGAGGAAACAGACATTTTAAAAAAAGATAAATCATCCAGGGAGAACAGAAAGAAGGAGAAAATATAGAAAAGGAAAAGGGCAGTAAATATTTAGCAAAAATAAAGTACAGTACCTGAGCTTACTGGCTAATTCCACATGAATTCTGAAATCTGCTAGTTCCATTTCATCTCTTAATAAATATTTCCCAGGAAAATCTGCTACAAATCCACTTTGTCTAAAAATTATGTATTTATCAGCATGACATGAATACATTGCTCATTGTAGAAAATTTAGAAATTATGTGTGATAAAGACATTTTTAAAAATCTCTCATAACCCCCAAACTCAGAATAATCAATTTTGGTAATTTTGATATGTATCTTTCAATCTTTTCTATTTGCATTCACTTGCAGATTTTCCTAAAAACAGACTCATAGAGGGCATACTCTTTTACAATCTGCTTTTTATTGGGAGGCCAAGACAGGAGAATTGCTTGAGGCTAGGAGTTTGAGACTACACTGGGCAATAAGTGAGACCCCATCTCTACAAAAAAAAAAAAAAAAAATTAGCTGGGCATGGTGACACATGCCTGTAATCCTAGCTACTTGGGAGGCTGAGGGGGAAGGATTGGATCACTTGAGCCCAGGAGTTGGAGGTTACAGTAAGCGATGATCAGGCCACTGCACTCCATCCTGGGTAACAAAAATCTGGTTTTTAAAACCTAAGGTAGCATGAATTCTTTTGTCACTAAATAGTCTTCTATAATATTTTTAATGGTTGCATTTTTAAACAATTAGTATAATTTAAACAAATAACTAGTGTTAAAAATCTTTTTTTTAATCATTAAATATTATAAATTTAAACATGGTCATTTTCTTGGAATAAATTTCTGAAAATACAATTATTATATAGGTCAGCAGAGTTGTAAATGTTAGGGTATTTTATGTGCATTGACAAATTTCTCTGTAGAAAAATGAGATATATATATATATATAGATATATATATACATATATATATATATATATATATATATATATATATATATAAAGAGAGAGAGAGAGGGAGATTTAGACCAGCAGTGGAAGAGTCCAGTTCCCTGCTTGCCGGAAAACATTGCATGTGATCTCTTTTTAAAAATCCTTGACACATTGATGTTGAAAACATTGTATCATGTTTGCATATACTTGATTTCAGGGAAGTTTGAATATTTTTGGACATTTGTATGATTTCTTTTTGTAAACTGCCTTATGTCACTTGCCTGTATTTTCAATGGAGTGCTTTGCTCTTGAAGTTAATTCACAAAAACTCTTTATTGGCTAAACTTATTAACTCCTTTTCTTCCGTGTGTTGCAGATATTGCCTTCAATTTGCCTGCCTTTCAGTTTTGTGTTGGGTAGTTTTGTTTTTCTAAGAGATTTACATTTTTATGTGGTTAAATCTAATATTTTTCTCTATGATTTGGGCTATTGGCATGCTTAGACAGGTCTTTTCTATCACATTATTATATAAATATTACATTAATTTTCCTCTACTACTTGTGTGGTTTCATTTTTCACATTTAAATCTTATTGCATTTGAAATTTTTGTGTAAGGTGAGAGATGGAGATCTAACTTTACCTTTTCTAAAATGAATAGCCGGTTAACCAAACTGATTTAATAATCTATCCTTTTTGCATTACTTTGAAATGCCATATTAACTATATACTGAATCTAGACAATTCGTTAACATTTTCTGGTAACAACAGAATAGGTTCCTATAGCTTTATAGCACATTTTGATAATACATTTTGATATTCAGTTCTGCAGGCCCTGTATACTTATCCACTTCCCCCCCAATTTTCTTGAGTATTCTTGATGATTATACTTCTAGAGGGACTTTAATTTTGTCAAGTTCTAAAGAAAACTTCTAATGGGATATTAATGGTAACTCCATGCATTTATAAATTTATTTGGGGGGAAATTGTCATCTTTATAATTAAGCTTTAACATTCAGCACAATGGTATAGCATTTTATTAATTGGAATCTTCTTTTATGTCCTGTAGTAAAGTTACATGGTTTTCTTTTTGTTGGTTCTGTGTGCCACTCTCTGAAATGTATTCCTTCCCTTTTAGTATTTTTTCTTTCCTTTAAAAATATGAATTTTAACTGCATTGTATTTTCCAGCTGGTTATTTCTAGAAATTAGGGAAGCTATTGATTTTTGTATATTGGCTCTGATTTTTTTTCAGGTGATTCTTTTTTTTTTGAACAGAGTCTTACTCTGTTCCCCCAGCTAGAGTGCCATGGTGTCAGCCTAGCTCACAGCAACCTCAAACAACTCCTGTGCTCAAGCAATCCTTCTGCCTTAGCCTCCTGAGTAGCTGGGACTATAGGCATGCGCCACCATCCCTGGCAAATTTTTTCTATTTTTGGTAGAGACGAGGTCTCACTCTTGCTCAGGCTGGTCTCGAACTCCTGAGCTCAAACAATCTGCCCACCTTGGGCCTCCCAGAGTGTTTGGATTACAGGTGTGAGCCACCGTGCTCGGCCTTCAGGTAATTCTACCGAGTCTTGTCAGTGGATTATCATATCATTTCCAAATAATTTTATTTTCCAGTTTACATTATTTGTAATTTTTTACTTCTTTGGCTAACATTTCTAGAAAGATATTAAAATGGCAGACGTTATAGGAGGCATCTTTGTCTAGTTCTTGCCTTTAAAGGGTTTCACTATCATATGTGATTTGTGGTTCTCTTCCTACAGTACTTCGGCAATGCCAGCCCTTTTTTCTCCAAATAATATATTTTTAATACCATGTTATTTATGTGTGAACTTCTTGACATATAGCACTTCAACTCTGTGGATATAGCTACTATTTTTGCCTGGAGCTCTATGACTACAAGGTAACACATCGATCTAATAAATAATACCTTTTATTGTGCTTCTCTGTCTACCTGGCTGAACTTTGAAATATCCATAAAAAGTAATTTGAAATGTATCATACTCAAGTTAGAAAAGTAGATCAAAAATTTATATAATGTAAAGCCTTAATTTTTCATGCAGAATTATCAAGACCTTAGATATACAGAATAATTGAATGGTTGAAGTTTACA
>CAUYRT010016589.1:0-33262 GCA_963574885.1 Lepilemur ruficaudatus | reverse complement strand
CTAGCTCACAGCAACCTCAAACTCCTGGGCTCAAGCGATCCTTCTGCCTCAGTCTCCCAAGTAGCTGGGACTACAGGCACGTGCCACCATGCCTGGCTAATTTTTTCTATATAAATTTAGTTGGCCAATTAATTTCTTTGTATTTTTAGTAGAGACGGGGTCTCGCTCTTGCTCAAGCTGGTTTCAAACTCGTGATCTTGAGCAATCCGCCCGCCTCAGCCTCCCAGAGTGCTAGGATTACAGGCGTGAGCCACTGTGCCTGGCCCTATGGGCTGTGATTAAAAGAAAGTTTAAAAGCCACTGTGTAGATCTAGTTTAACTTCAACTTTTATAGATGAGGAAATTAAATTTCAAACAGGAAACTGACTTGATGAAGAACACCAGCAAGTCAATAGCAAAACAAGGACTACAATTTAATATCGTCTGATTCCATCATACCGATGTTGTATTAACTTAAAACTATGAAAATGTGTGCTAATTTTTTACAATTACTAATATATACTTTTTTAAAGAAATTAACACATATATTCATTTTTAATGGCTACCTGATAATAATAGGGAGGAAAGGAGAGGAAGATTAGGTATAACAACTCAAGAACTCCATACTCCAGCTAGGCAATTTAGGTGTACTTAACAACAAAACAACATAACCACTTACGGTTCTACATTTTAAAAGTGCAGATAATATAGAGGGCCCAGAGATGTTTCAATAAATGACTGACAGACTTGAGAAGATGAACCAGGAGGAAATGTTTGAAGAGTATAGGTCATTTCATTCAGAAGAAAAAGAATTTGGTGTGAATGTGTCCCAAATTTTAAAGGGTTATCATCAAAACAACCCCAAGCAACCTCAAGCAATCCTCCTGCCTCAGTCTCCTGAGTAGCTGAAACCACAGGTGCATGCTACCATGCCTGGCTAATTTTTCTATTTTTAGTAGAGACAGGGTCTCGCTCTTGCTCAGGCTGGTCTCAAGCTCCTCAGCTCAAGCAATCCTCCTGTTTTGGCCTCCCAGAGTGCTGGGATTACAGGCATGAGCCACTATGCCCGGCCCAAAACAGTCATCTTTAGGGTATGTGACACACTGCTCATTAAATTACCTTGAGTAATAAAGTTAAAATAACTATTTGAAATCATGTTTAATTAAAGGAAAAGGGAATTAAAAAACTGAAAGAAGATAGAAAGGGCAGACATATCTTTTTCCTACTACTAGTAGTAGTTAAGGGGAGACAGAAAGATAAACATGAGGACAGAGACAAAAAAGAAAAGACAAATCAATGAAAGTGAGGGTAAAAGGAAACGTAGAAATAAATAAGAGTAAGTTCCTAGACATTTATTATAGCAGGCCTTGAATAATGTTTAACAGAATTCATTAGGGCATTTCCACCTTTCAGTATCTTTTGAAATGCCAATTAGCAAATTAGTTACTGTTAAGATGCTCTAACTACAGTAACAACTAAGTTGGAGCTCTAGGCTTAACACCAGACCTAAGTCACTGATTCTCCTCCCAACCAAGCATCAAGGGCATCAACTGATTAGGCATAAAAAACCATTCAGTAGAAAATCATCTCAAAGCAGATAACCCAATATGTCAGTATCACCAGTTTCATTTAAAAAAAGCAAATTCATTTAAAAAACCAACAATCACAAGTTTAGTGTGGTTTCCCAGATGTATTCCTTTGAAATCCCTCTCTGTTTAATCATTAAAATACAACCCAGAGTCCAAAACTAGTGCCAAAGAAAGAATAAAATGGTTGGTACCACAATGCAGTGTTTCCTTGTGTGCCTCTGAGATATATTTCTAGGACTCACTTCCTCATTTGTAAAATGAGGGTGCTGGACAAAGTCAGTGGCTCCCAAAATGTCAAACCTGCTACATCACAAATCATTTAAAGAACATGTTAAAAGTTCTGATTCCTATTTCAGACCCACTGAACCAGAATCTTTGGGTTATTAACAAGTTCCTCAGGTGATTCTCTCTATAGACAGGTTGGAAACCGTCAGACTAAATTATATTTAATTTCCCATTCTGTTTTACACTAGAACCATTAACAGTTTTTGGACTACAGGCATGTGCTGCCATGCCCAGTTCATCACAAATTTGTTTTGGGAGTGATGGGGTCTTGCTATGTTGCCCAGGCTGGTCTTGAATTGCTGGCCTCAAGGGTTCCTCCCGCCTCAGCCCCCCAAAGTGCTGGGATTATAGGTGACCCACCACGCCCGACCCTGAGCATTTTATTTATTGTGTGTAATCTCATTTTTTGCTGTCTCCGTTTGTAGGTATACTCACAATAGCCTTGTAAGACATACTTATTACCATCACTGTTCTAAAGATTAAGAAATCCAGAAAAGTGAACTGCCCAATGTCACACAATAACGGCTGAGCCAACGATCAAACCCACACAGTCCATTTTATTTCAAGTAACAATTTATTCTATGGTTTTAATATTATTCTGTATAGTAATTAAAACACTGATTATTTTAAACAGGGAAAATTTTCAGGTGTCCATTTCAGTAAATGACTACTAAAATTAAGTTGTGCAGAGGAAGGTATAGCACAGGTGGAAAGGCAAAATAAGGGTCACCTTATGTCACCTATGAAACTACAACACAGACAGAGAATACCCACCTTAACTGTACCATCATCACTGCCAGTGCAGACAAGCTGGGGGCCCCTCCTAGCTGGATAACAGGAATTCACGAAGGAAGTATGTCCCTTTAGCCTTTTAACTCTCTCGCCTGTTTCACTATCCCACACTGCCACAGTTTTATCTGTGGACGCTGAGAAGAGCATACTAGAAAGAGGAAGAACAAAAAAGAAATAAGCAAAGACGAACAACAACAATGTATCTTTCCTACTTGGCCAAAATGTGCCAAATTCTTCAAGATCACTGACCTGTTGTGCTCTGCCAGTTTGGCCCATGATGCTGGAATGCCTTACCCTACCCACCAAAATTCTACTTGTGCTCTAGGCCCAGTTATAAGGTCTACCCTGTGAAGTTTGAAATTAATTAACTTGATATAACCAAATTTTCATATTATCTATAGATATTCTAAAATTTTATAGTCATTAAAATAATGTTTATGATAATAGATGTTAGATAAACAATATTTTTTTTTTTGAAAAATTGGGCAGCCCTCAGAACCAGAAGAGGTTCAGTGAACACTCTAAACAATATTCAGAGAAGCAGCAGCAGACAAGATCGTACATCTAATTCTTTTTTTTTTTTTTTGAGACAGAGTCTCACTCTCTTGTCTGCACTAGAGTGCCCTGGCATCAGCCTGGCTCACAGCAACCTCAAACTCCTGGGCTGAAGCAATCCTACTGCCTCAGCCTCCCGAGTAGCTGGGACTAAAGGCATGTGCCACCATGCCCGGCTAATTTTTTCTATATATATTTTTAGTTGTCCAGCTATTTCTTTTTTTTTTTTTTTTTTGAGGCAGAGTCTCACTCTGTTGCCTGGGCTAGAGTGCTGTGGCGTCAGCCTAGCTCACAGCAACCTCAAACTCCTGGCCTCAAGCAATCCTTCTGCCTCAGCCTCTCGAGTAGCTGGGACTACAGGCATGCGCCACCATGCCCGGCTAATATTTTTTTGTATATATTTTTAGTTAGCCAATTAATTTCTTTGTATTTTTAGTAGAGATGGGGTCTCACTCTTGCTCAGGCTGGTTTCAAACTCCTGACCTTGAGCTATCCACCCGCGTCGGCCTCCTAGAGTGCTAGGATTACAGGCCTGAGCCATCACGCCAGGCCTAATTTGTTTCTATTTTTAGTAGAGACGGCGGTCTCCCTCTTGCTCAGCCTGGTCTCAAACTTCTAAGCTCAAACAATCCATGCACCTCGGCCTCCCAGAGTGCTAGGATTACAGGCATGAGCCACCATGCCCGGCCACACATTTAATTCTAATAAATATGTAAAAACCTAAATAGTTTCGAGTAGAAAAAAGGTGTTAGAAAAATATAAAATTAACAGTGATTACCTTTGGAGTGGTAGGAATGTGGTCTTTTTTTCCTCTTTCTGCTTTTTTTGGGTTTCTTGAAATGAATTATTTTATTACATTTATAATACAAATAGCTAACTTCTACATATAAAAATTACATTTTGCTTTACATCTTAAGAAAACAAATTTGTCTAGGCTGTTGAAATGTTAGATGACAGAGATGATATATTTGCCTGCCCAGACATTAAGTACCCACTTGGGGTAACAGGGATAAGGATAATAAAGTGGCTACTCAAATATAGTAGTTTTTGACAACAACGTCTCTTGAAAGAGGAAAATCAAGGTTGAAAGGTGAAAGGATGCTAAGAACTAATATGAGAAGCAGTTGTCATTCCGTTATGCAGGATACTCACCTGCCATCTGTGTTATAATGAAGTTCCATCACTGCTCCACTGTGTCCCTTCAATGTGGCATAGTTATCACAGTCACCATAGACATTCCACAACACTGTTAGGGAGACAGTGATATTACCAGGCAAAGGAAAACTCATTACTGGGTGTGGAAAGGGTACTTATGAATTTACCAGAACAACAGTTCTCAAATTATACTCCCTTAGAACACTACTGGTTGTACCAAGTAGACTAATTTTTCTGACACAAAAATAAAAACAATGGCAATATTTTTACAATTCATAAGGTAAAAAAATTGATGAACATAATTTCTTAAAATCTTAATTTTTTTTCTCCTGCAATTTGAAACAAGTGGCACCTACTACTACTTATCTGCACTAAGTCTGTAAGCAGACTACAAAATGATGGCACTTACAGAAAACCTAGGAATCCACAACTTAAAGGTCACATGGCAATGACTTTACACTACATTTATTCATTCCACATGTACTAAGAACCTACTACATGCCAGGTGCTGGGACAAATGCGTAGGCATAGTTCCTATCTGCAGGGAACATGGTCTAGCAAACGGTAAAGTCTGATAAGCATTATTAAGGATCACTTATATAAGATGTACATAGAGTCTGTAGTTATTTTTCTGCTGAGAAAACTGTAGTTCGTTTGATGAAATTAATAACTCATATATTCTGCAAAGATCTCTAAGCTTTCCAGATGCTTGGCCACTTATAAGCTTAAGGATCATAGAACCAGAACATCCAAATCAAAATGGGCACTGAAGACAAATAGCATCCATCTTGAGGTTCAGAGTTAACAGAGAAGAGCCAAAGAATTCATTTCATCACATAACCAGCAAATGAAACCAGAAGAAAAAAAAGTCAGAAGCTTCTGTTAGCTCCTCTCTTGTCTTTTCTCATGACTCTTCCAAAATGAACTTTTCTACTGATTTCTCAAAAATGAGTATTCCTGACTTACATAGCTCAGACTCTGGTAGCAGATCCTAATCACATACAGGTAGATTATTTAAGTGAGTTACCATTTTCGGATCCCCTCCTTCCTTCCCATATGCTAGGATCCTGGGAGTGGATCAAGAGGAGGATCCCATACTTTTGGGAAAAGAAAGGTTATCTCTCTCATTACTCCCATTAACCTTTTAAGCCTAGAATGCTAAGTGTCTTGCTAAACCAGCTCAAGATTTGCCTCCGTGAGGAAGATATTTTCAAACTAGAGCAACTCATGTTCCAATCAGTAAAATTCCTTCCTTCTGTATTTACTACATAGACACCAAGTTTTAGGCTCAAGATCATTCAGCATTTTCATGCCCCAATTTTAGCATGTTAGCCATGTAGTCTGTTATGTTGGCAACTTAAGACTGATAACTTCTGTTGCACCCAAGATTTTAAAAAATAATCACTATCTAGGAGAGAACAATTATTCCAGATTAAAAACTATGCCTTACGTATCAGTCGGTCAAATCCTGCAGATGCTAAGGTGGATCCATTGGGGTGAAACTTGCAGCAGTATACTTCACCTTCATGTCCTGAGAGCAGCATGATTGGGGCTTGAAGGGAGGAACACCTTGGAGGCCCCTAAACAAAAGAGAAGTACAGGGTAGCCACTGCACACAGGCAAAGGAGGCTGCAAAATTGGGGGGTGGGGTAGGGTATGGAGGAAAAAGATCATGGAAACAATGATTGAGTGAATTTCATTTGATTTAGAGAATGGCAGGTGTTCTCCATTCTCTAAATGCAATCTGCCTCCAATTTGATACTGTCCTCAACTTTCCAGTATCTACTGTTATATCAGCTCTTCTCCTTCCTCTCTCTTGCTCTTGTCTCACAGCCAACTTTTGATTGGTCAAACTTGTTGAAATGATTTCTACCTCAGGATCTTTATACTTACAGTTGCCTCTGACAGGGATCCTTTTCCCCTAAATTTGGCTTCTTTCAAATATTCCCTCTTCAGAAAGTCTTGACTTGATCACTCAAACTCAGTAAGCATCCCACCCATTCCGACGTAGTGTATTAACTCCACTGTATTCCTCCATAGCACTTATCCCCATCTGAAATTACTTCCTTCATGTACTTGCTTACATAGTTTGTCTTTTTCCCCAGGGAACTGACACTCTATGAGTGCAGGGACCCTGCCTACATCATTCAACACTGTCGTCCCAGTCTCTGGCTCATTTACTGAATGACTGAACTGACCTTCCCAACAATCCTGCATGGTACAGACTATTGGACAAAGTGGTTTTGATTATGATCTTGGACTCTTAGCCTAGACTTGGGCAATTCACCTAAGCCTGGGCTTATATTCTTACTTGTCAAATAGGAAGAACAAGTATACTAACCATAATACCCAAATCTCTTCAATAGTTTCCAGCTAATTCACTTATTCAGAAAAATGTTATACATCAGGTATTGCTCTAGGCACTGGGGAAACAGCACTGAACAAAATAAACAATGGAGCTTGTATTTCAGTGGGAAACAGGGAGGGAGACAGAAAACATGCGAAATACATAAATGGTGGTATCTGCTATGGAGAAAAACAAAGTAGGAATATGGGTTTCAGAATATGGGGTATTGCAATTTGAAATAGAGTGGCCAGGAAAGCTCTCACCGAAAAAGTGATATTTGAGCAAAGATTTGAAGGAGCTGAGTGTGTAAACCATGTGGACATTTTGAAGAAGAGCATTCCAGCCGAGGGAGCAGCAAATGCAAAGGACTTGAGGCAGGAGCATGGAAAACAGTGACTGGAGCCAGGTGAGCAAGAGAAAATTGTTTTATCAGAGAGACAAAGGGAATGAGGGTCAAAAGATTATGAGAATTTTGGTTTTTACTCCGAAGTGGAAAGCCACGGGAAAGTTTTCAACAGAGGATTATGTGATCTCATGTTTAGAAGGATTCCTCTGGCTGATGGATTGATAACAGACTTCAATACAACAGCAGAAAATGAAAGACCAGTTATGACCCTATTGCAATAATGCCAGATAAGATAATAATGGTTTAGACCATGAGGTAGTGATAGAAATTCTGGATATACTTTGACGGGTGCCAGGAGGATTTGTTGAAAGACTGGTTGAGGAGTTGAGAAGAGTTTGTATTCCCATCTGCAAAATGGGCTAGTTAACAGTTGCTAACTCTTACAAGATTAATGGAGATTTCATATACAAAGCACTTAGTACAAGGGTCAATGAACGTTGGTATTATTCAGTTATTAACGATACTAGTGCAGAGAAATAAAGGGAAAAGCAACTTGTCCAAGTCCCAAAGCGAGCCAACATCATTTAATTCCCTTCTTCCTCCTCTCATTCATTCATTCACTCTACAAACTTTTCTAAATGTCTATTCTATGCTAAATCCATGGAAGATTTAGGATGCGTGAACTTGGTCTCGGTTTTGAGGCCAAGGTTCTTAACTCGAATCCCAGTGCTACCTCACAGGGCAGTCGAGAGGCTGAAAACCGGCGCCAAACAGGGAAACAGGTACAAAGCATCCGCAGGACATCGGGCGCTTTTACAGCGTTTATCTGCTTTAAATCCAGGTAAGTATTCTCGTTCCGCCCAGGCAATGCGGGAATGGGCCAGTGCCGGGTATCTATCTGATAAGCGCTCTGAGGGGAGAGGAAGATGACCGGAGGGCCCAACGCCCCCAGCTTCTTCACTTACCGCTTGCAGCAAAGCTCCCGGCGTCGCCTGCTGCTGCCCCGCTCCCGGGCCCGACCCCGCCGCTCCCAACAGCAACTCATGCCGCTGCCGCTTAACTGGGACCAGTGGCAACTCTGGGCCCTTACGCTTCTGCTGTTCTATCATGGCGGTAACCGCTCTCTTCAGCGCCGCCGCGGACCGCGCCGACACCCTCAGGCGCCACACAATTGGTTCCGACTTAGTTCTTCCTCCATAACTTCCGGCTTGGAGAGACCAATCGACTTTCAATATTTCCCTCTGCACCGCCCTCTGGATAGTCTCTTGTTATTGGTCTTATCTTGCTAACGTCACGAGAATGCGATTCTAGGATTGGTGGACGGAGCTGGCGTCCCTCCTAGGCGCGCTGGGTCTTGTGGGTGGAATCGCACTGACTGGGTTTGGCTTTTCGCACGATGCTGCGGCTGGGAGACCTGGAGCTGACGCCGCGTAAGTGTGAGGAGGAGAGGGGGTGGTTGGCTGCATGAATCTGGAGGCGACGCCTTGGTTGTGCAGTTTGAGCCTTCCCTCCTCAGCTGAATGTGCTGATAGCAAGGGGCGGGAAACGGGCTTGGTGTCCCCAGGTCGGGTATGTAGTAGCCTGGGTTCCCTTTCGGGGCAGGAGCACAGCTTTGGGGTCTCTGGCGGCAGGACTCGGCCCCTGCGGCTGCCTGGGGCCCTTGTCGACTCTCCTCTTCAACAAGCGTTTGAGATATCCAGCCCTGTGCCAGGCTTTCCCGGGCAGAAAGGCCTGTTTCCCAGCCCCTGCCAGTGCCCCGATTGGCTGAGAAGGCCGACTTGTTTGTGTCACTGACTCTGCCGTCTTTTATAAGGACCTACTCTATGCCCCTGAGAGAGACTGTGATGAAGGAAATGTCCGATTCCTTCTCCAGAGCACAGTCTTGTTGAGAAATTTGAGACTCATACACATGAGCCAGATCTTTTCCTCAATCGTCCAACTAATATTTATTGCGCAGAAGGTTGAGGATACATTGTGAACCAAACATGGTCCCTGATCTCAGAGGGTTTGAGTCTGGTGGGGAAAACGTGTTAAACTATGATGTCACTAATAAATGGAAAAGCCCCCTAGGAGAGATACCTGATGCTATGAATGCTTGAAATAAGCAGGAAGATTTTTCCGAGAAAAAGATGACTGAGCTGATATCTGAAGGAAGAATTCCAATTAATTAGGTGAGGAGTTGAAGGTAGAGTATAACGTAGAGAAAAGCATGTTCAGAGACTGTGCAGTTGGGAGGAAAATGACTAAAATGTCACAAAGAGCCAGTGTGGCTGCTACAAAGAGAATGAGGGGGAGTATGGTACACGATGAAGCTGGATGCAGCAGAGGTCAGACCTCACATGAATTTGTAGCTTTTGCTTTAAAACTGATGGGACACTACTGAGGACCCCCTGCCCTTGGGGTGTGGTAGAGGAGGGGTCTTGATCCCTCCTGAACAGATTGGAGGCGGGGAGCCCTAGTGGATGCAGATAGACCACTTAGGAGGATGTGCAGTAATCCTAGTCAGAGATATCAACAAGGACTGAGATATTGGTGGAACAGCAGATAATTGGACAGATTCTAGGGATATACAGGAAGTAAAATGGGGAGGACTTGGTGGTGGATTGGATTCAAGGAGTGAAGAGAGAGGAATCTAAGATAACTCCTACGTTTCTGGCTTATGTATTGGCTTATCTTTGTGGTTTTGGGTTTTTTTGCGGTGTGTGTGGGGTGTCTTTTGTGGCATACAAGAAGAAGCTTGAAATACAGCTTTGATGCTCAGAAGAGAGATTTGTGTTGGAAATATAAATTTGGGGACAATTTGCACATATGCGATAATTAAGCCATAGGTGTGGGTAAGGTCACCTAAGTCGGAACCTTGAGTAGTTCTAACATTTAATGGGAAAGAACAGGTGGATGAACCTGCAGGAGAAACAGAAGAGCTAGGGAATAGGACTGGAGGAATGTCTCAGAAACAAAAGAGTAGTCTGTGATAGAAACTCCTGGAATTTAAATAACTTGAGGATTGAAAAGTCTCTGTTCGCTTTATTATTATGGAGCTCATGGAACCTTAGCAAGAATTATTTTGTTGATGTGATTGGTTGAAAAGCCAGATATGAGGCAAGGATTCAGGCAAGAAAATGGAGGCAGTGAACCTAGACAGTATTTTTCATAGATTTATTGTAAAGAGGAGGAGAGGATGTGGTAGGTGATGGGGATGAGGGGTTGTCTAGGATCCACTTGAGAGAGCAATGGAGAAGTTGAATATATGAGAAATTGGGTCATCAATAGTATAAAATATCTGAGAAAATAGGAATGGATGAGATTCAAAGTACAGATAGAGGGATCAGCCTGAGGAAGACGGACAGTTTCTCCATTAAATGGAAGTGAAGAAGGCTATAGATAAAGGTTGTTTGTATGTTTAATATTGGTAAGATGAGTTCCTTTCTCGTGACTTTTATTTTCTCAGTAAAGACGGATCATAGAGTAAGACTTGAGAATATTGCAGATGTGAAAGTCATTGGGGGATGTGGGAGAATGAGTTTACTAGAGAAATGTAGTGCCGCTGGACAGTTAAGTGCCCATTTGAAGATCAACATTTTTTTCCAGCACATTAGGCACTTCAGTACATATCCGTCTAGGTATGGGAAGGACTGTGGCTTTGGCTTTATGGCTTCAAACACACACTGTATCCTCTAACGTGTCCTTTCTTACTGAAGAATCTGGAAAGCTAAGAACCATTTTCTACACTCCTTTGTACTTTAGAGGAGAACAGAATTTGGAACTGAGTTAAAAGTGGAGAGAAGGAGGGTATGAGGCTTTCCGTTTTGCTGGCAAATACTATGGCATTGAGTTTTTCCAGTCAATAGCTTCCTGGTTTGGTGACCAGTGGAAGCCACAACTTTCTTGGATTATGTATGGCAAAGGCAGTGTTATTTTGTGGGTTAGAAGTTGTTCCTATATGTTCTGCAGAAATCTGTTACTATAGTGCTTCCAATAATTTTGGAAACCACATAATAACTGGCAATAAATTCCTTTCTGCATAACCTGACTACAGTGGGTTCTGTTGTCTGCAACTATCCTCCACCAGGCTAGAGATATTGCCAGAGAGGTAAGCTATACAGACAGAGTTAAAGGGAATTTTAGGGTATTATTGGAATGATGGATTATGGAATCTAAGCTGAATTAGAAAAGTGAAGAAAAAGGGGAAGGCTAAATTGGAGGAAAGTAGAGGCCAATAGATCAGGTTCTAATGAGATCAAAGAACTGTATTCTCTGTTAGAAGACTTCCGTTTATCCTAAAAGAGCTACTTAGTTGTCATCTCTTAAACTTTCTGGCTTGACACTATAGTGTAATTGGTCACCATTATCCCCTCTAGACCAGGAAGTCTTTGAAGACAGGGACTATATTGAAAAGAATGGTTTAGTGCCAAGTGTGTGTGTGTGTCCCTTGGAATGGCCTAAGTCTTTGTCTTTTTGTAGCTATGTGATTTTGGACAAGTTACTTCATTCTTGTAAAACAGGATAACCTACTTTGTGGAGTAGTTTTGAGGATTGAAAGTAGGTTTATAAAGTACCTAGCTTGGGACCTTACGTATATTTACATATTAACACCAATAAATGTTGTACTGAATTGATGAATTAATTAATAATTTAGATAGAGTAGAATTAAATACTTAAGTATTTTAGTAGAAAGTCATAAATTTCTGTGTGCCTTATCCTGTGCTAGGCACTGGAGATTTGGGGAGCAAGGATATGATGTGTAAGACAAGGGCATGCTCACAAGAATTTCACAATCTAGAAAGAGAGGGGGGAAAAATCTATAAGTATGATGTGAATCCCATTTCCATCATTCATAGTTTCGCAATTTTGAGCAAGTTACTTAGCTTCTCTTGTGTCTTCATTTTTCTTTTTCTTTTTTTATATCTTTTTCTTTTCTTTTCTTTTCTGTTCTTTTTTTTTTTTTTTAAAAAAAGAGACAGCGTTTTGCTTTGCTGCCTAGGCTGGAACCTCAGACTTCTGGGCTCAAAAGCAATTCTCCTACCACAGCCTCTTGAGTAGCTAGGACTACAGATATGTACCAGGCTAATTTTTTTTTTCATGGAAGTGAGGTCTTGCTATGTTGCCCAGGCTGGTCTTAAACTCCTGGCCTCAAGTGATCTGCCTTAGCCTTCCAAAGTGCTGGATTACAGGTGTGAGCCACTGTGCCTGGCCCCCTTCTTCTTTCTTTACCTGTGCTTAGCACATAGTAAGACTCCATTTACCCACTCAAAAAAATGGAGTAACTGTAGCATACCAGGCACTGGGAACACAAAATCAAATAAGAAATGGTCCTTGGTTTCATGTTTGAATGAATAGATCCAGATCTTGCTCATCCTAGCCTCCTCCATGATGTCCTTCTGATAGGCCCGTATTCATAGACTTAAAAGAATAAGTAAATTGACAAGGATTGAGGTACACCATTTAGAGTTGCCAATCAATCCTCATTGATTCCTCTAATGCTGGGGCATAATGTTAGATGTGGACTGAATTCTTTTTAAGGTAGTGTAGTATAGTGGTTAAGAATGTAGGCTCTGGAGTCATTATCCTGTCTTTGTTCATAATCCCTGTATTTTTAATTAGCTTACTTTCAGTTCTAACACAGATGAAAGATAAATAAAAATTCACTTAACTCCCTTAGAGATTTAGTCAATTATCCAAACAAAAACAATAACAATAAAAATCTTGACCAGATCAGGAAGGTGACATATTGAGTGAAGGTCCAAAGGCTGTAGAGTATCTTGCCAATTTAATATTGTTCTTTAAACTTCTCATTGCTTGGGGATGGGAGGACAGGTTGTGTGGAGTTTTCCCCCCCTATTGCATGCACACTTTTTTTTTTTTTGAGCCAGAGTCTTCCTCTCTTTCCCTGGCTAGAGTGCAATGGTATCATTGCAGCTCACTGCAACCTCAGACTCCTGGACTCAAGGGATCTTCCTGCCTCAGCCTCCCAAGTAGCTGGAACTATAGGCACGCACCCCCACACCTGGTTAATTTTTCTATTTTTTGTAGAGACGAGGTCTCATTCTTGCTTAGGCTGGTCTCAAACTTGTGAGCTCAAACAGTCCTCCAGCCTTGGCCTCCCAGAGTGCTGGGATTACAGGCCTGAGCCACTGTGTCTGGCCAACATGCATACTTTTTAAAAACTTTGAAACAATCACAAAATTATGGAGGTACAAATAACTTTTTTTTCTGAATTATTTGAGTTAAACTGCTGACCTGATACTCCTTATTTTTCTACAAACAAGGGCATTCTCATACATAACCACAATAATCATAAAATTAATATTGCATTACTTTTCTAATCCTCAGGCCCCGCCTCTCCATTCTTGAGCTCTGAGTCCCCATTTTGGGCTGCTCCAGTGTGGGGATGCCTTTATTACCCTACTCTTCGCCACACTCTTAGCAGATTCCCTCCTTACCCAGCTCTGACTTCACTCTGGCCCACCATTTCTGCTGCTGCGCCTCCCACTTCCACCCCCACTTTCCTTGCTCTGCCCTTCATTTTGGGAAGAGAGTGGCTAGTAATTGGCCCCTTATTGCTTCCCCACATAACACAATTGTTTAAAACATTCAAGTGAAATGAAGCCGTTGAGTTCTGCTTTCAGGACAATTGTAAGGCAACTCCAAATGGTATACCTCAGTCCTT
This sequence comes from Lepilemur ruficaudatus, assembly GCA_963574885.1. Taxonomy (NCBI): domain Eukaryota; kingdom Metazoa; phylum Chordata; class Mammalia; order Primates; family Lepilemuridae; genus Lepilemur; species Lepilemur ruficaudatus. The sequence continues at coordinate 19,547 of CAUYRT010016589.1, read as the reverse complement.
GTTAATTTACTTGTTCTTTTAAGTCTATGAATGTGGTGCTGTCTGACTGGACTATATCTATCTCAATGTTTTATAAACTTTTTAAAAGTAGCAGAACTCCTTTTTTTCCCCCAAATGAAATCTTACACAGAAGCTTAATATGTAAACTGGATCAAAACAGAATACACTGTTCTAGCAGGCTCCTCTCCAGTAATTCCCACCGATCTCTCCTCTTGCCACCATGGCCTACCCCAAGGCTGGGAAGGTCAGTGGAAATCAGCACTAATCGACCTCTGCCTAATTACTAAGAAGATCCTACCTGCCCAACTGCTCTGAGTGGGACTTCCCACAACTGTAGTTTCTGGGGGTTCTGCTCCCTCCACTCAGGTATGGAGGCTCTTGTTTGGTTAGCTGGCCTAGAGCCAGCCTCTTTGGTTTTCTTGAATCCTGGAGTGACCTAGATATTTCAGAGTTGACATTTAAAAAATAAACTTGAATTAATTGAGGAGCCTCTGATACCCACCATAGAATCCTAAGTTTCTACAGAACATAATTTGAAAAAAGATTTAAATACCATGTTTTCAAATGACAACCATCTACTTTCCTGACATTTAAAACCTATTACAATAGTCTCCTATTGTTTTGAGGGGATATGTTCTAAGACACCAGCGGATCCCTGAAACTGGGTGGTACTGAACCCGATTGTTGTCAGTTGAAACATGTTTGTGTTCACATCTTCCACTCACAAATTTAATGCTTTTTCCATCTTAACTAAGCACTTATCATGCAGTGAGGCTGTAACTTCTACAGTTTGAGACACAACAGTAAAATTAGCATGGATTTCTTTTTCCTTCATAATTTTACACATAGATTTGTTTTTACAGTAGATCTTAGCAACCCTAGCATACAATTTTTTTTCTTTGAGAACTTTTACCTTTTCACTTAAAGGAAGCACTTTACAGCTTCTGTTTGACATATCTGAGTGGACAGCATGACTATTGCACTTTGGGGTTATTATTAAGTAAAATAAGGGTTACTTGAATTGAAGCAAGCACTGCAATACTGTGACAGTTAATCTGATAACTGAGAGGGCTACTGACTAATGGGTGGGTAGCATATACAGCATGGATATGCTGGATAAGGGAATGATTCATGTCCCTAGGTAGGACACAGAGAGATGGCACAAGATTTCATTATGCTGCTCAGAACAGTGTGTATTTTTTTAATTTAAGAATTATTTATTTCTGAAAAAAAATTTTTTTGAGACAGTCTTGCTCTGTTGCCCAGGCTAGAGTGCTGTGGCGTCAGCCTAGCTCACAGCAACCTCAAACTCCTGGGGCTCAAGCAATCCTCCTGCCTCAGCATTCTGAGTAGCTGGGCCTACAGGCCTGCGCTACCATGTCTGGCTGATTTTTTCTGTTTTTAGTTGTCTGATTGATTTCTTTCTATTTTTAGTAGAGACGAGGTCTTACTCTTGCTGGTCTCAAACTCCTGAGCTCAAGTGATCCTCCTGCATTGGCCTCCCCGAGTGCTAGGGTTATAGGCGTCAGTCACTGCACTCAGCCTCTTTTTTTTTTTTTTTTTTTTTTTTGACACATGGTCTTGCTCTGTTGCCCAGGCTGGAGTATAGTGGCACAATCATAGCTCACCGCAACCTCCAACTCCTGGGCTCACGCAGTCCTTCCACCTCAACCTCTTGAGTAGCTGGGACTACATGTGTGTACCACCATACCTGGCCAATTTTTAAATTTTTGGTAGAGATGGGGTCTCACTATGTTGCTCAGGCTGATCTCGAACTCCTGGCCTTAAGCGATCCTCCTGCCTCACCCTCCTGAAGTGTTGGGATTTCAGGCATGAGCCATCGTGCTTGGCCTGGAATTTTGCATTTAATGTTTTCGGACCACAGTGGACTATGGGTAACTGAAACCCTGAAAAGTGAAACCATGGATAAGTGGGTCTACTGTACTTTTACATTTCAGGTTTTCCCTCAAAACTACATACCAGTTGCATTCTTGAATAATTGCATAGGGCTTCTCAGGTTATTGTTATACTGGAGGAGTAAACAGGGGAGTTTTAAACATAGCTTTTTATATGCTTTTCACAGCAGAAGTCTGTAGGAAACAATGTAAGTTCATTTCTGCTTTTATCGCTTTTTCCATGACCTTGGTGTGGAGAGGAACAGATGATAGAGAGATGTTTGAGCCCAATTCATATGCCCTAGCTGCTGGTGCCTCTGGATTCTGTACCTCACTAATGCTCCAGGTATTGGAGGAATAATAAAGGTCTCTTGATAGAACCATTGAACTCAGATTAATAACTCCTGTTCTAGCATGGGAGGTGAGTGATGCTGGGCAGAGGAAGGGAAGGGCTAGAGATGAGACTGCATAGCTGGGGAGTGGCAGAAGCAGGATTCAACCAGGTTGTAAAACTTGGAATTAACCTGTGTATGAGCCATTTCTCAAGAACTGACAAATCTGCCTCTATTCTCTCTATGTACTTTCAGTAAAGTAATAAAAAGACACCTCTGGCTGACCTAAGCAGAAAAGGGCAAGTTTATCATAAGGATACAAGATTTTCTTATGGAACTTAAAGAAAGAAATGTTCCTGGGTCATAGGATGATACTAGAACAAGGGTTTGGACGTCTGACAGGATTTTTTTTCATTTCTGTTTCAAGCGAGGCTGTCCACTTAATAGATGGTCATCATAAATCAGGAAGACTTGCCAACAATAGGACACGAAATCATCATCTGAAAGTGAGAGGGAGCAGTGGGGGTTCAGGAGAGAAGAAACTATTTGCCTATGAAAACCCAAGAAAAGTAGTTTCAGGTCTTATTGGTACCAAGTGTAATTGGGAGGAAAAAGAAAACTGAGAATAGTACCATTAGGTTTATCTTTATTTAGTAGTATTTACCAGCAGAGTAAAGGGATGTGGTTAAGAGCCACTAGATTGCTAGCTTCCTCTGTGTTTAAAATCAGGATGCTGAGCAAGGTATCTGTCAGGTCCCTTGAAACTTCAAAGCTCTAAATTTTGCTTCTTAGGCAGCGTCAGCATCCCGTGGGAGCTGGTTCATATGCACAATCTTGGATAACACCTCAGATAACTGAATTGCAATCTGCATTTTTAACATAATTCATAAATAATTAAGTGAATTTTGTACATCCAACAATGGATTATTATGCAGGCATTAAAAAGTGTGCATATGATTTGACATATAAAATATATTAAGAAAATAATGATTAATGATTTCATGATTCCACTAAAAAACCACTTCTATATATCAAAAAGTCTGAAAGAATATAAACCAAATCGAATTATGAATGATTTGATATTCTTCATTATTATTGTATTTGGACTTCAAAAATGTGTTTTAATTTCATTGGGAAAAAAAGCAAGCTCTCCTCTGTCTTTTTTTTTTGGAGACAGAGTCTTACTCTGTTGCCCTGAATAGAGTGCTGTGGCATCAGCCTAGCTCACAGCAACCTCAAACTCCAAGCTCAAGTAATCCTCCTGCCTCAGCCTCCCAAGTAGCTGGGACCACAGGCATGCACCGCACCTGGCTAATTTTTCTGTTTTTAGTAGAGATGGGGTCTCACTCTTGCTCGGGCTCATCTTGAACTGAGCTCAATCAATCCTCCCGCCTCTGCCTCCCAGAGTCCTAGGATTACAGGCATGAGCTGCGGCACCTGGCCTCCTCTGTCATTTTGAAGTCACTTTGGATTTACTACTGCCTAGTGTAGTGGTTAAGAGCATGGACTTGGGTAAGCCAGGATTTGACTTCCGTTTGCTGGCTTTCTGACATGGCTTAGTAATTTGACTTCTGGTCTTTCTTCTGTATAATATAATAATAAAAACTACATCTTGAGAATTAAATGGGGCATTGCATGTTCAGTGCTTAGCACAGTGCCTGGACTTAGTAAGTACTTGATAAATATTAGCCCTTATTACTATTATTCCAATTTTTTGAGATCCATTTACACACTCCTCCCCCAAGCCCCCAAAATTCTTCCTTGGGTAAAACAATAACAACAAGAGCAATAAAAAAATTAAACAACAAAACCAGTAGTTTAATAGCCTTGGGTAAGTAACAAATTGTAAAGAAGTAAGATCAATGTTTCCAAAACTCCCCACAATTAGAATAGATGAAAGAAATTTGGATAAAAGTACACGTTGTTAAATCTAATCTGTTATTCTGTAGAGACTAGCTGTGGACTGTGCGCATTCATTTCTTCTTTAATGCAGATATCTCTCTCATTGTTGTCTAATTTCTTTGTGACAGGACACTTGAATTAGTTTTAGTAGAAGAGAAATGGAGGAGCCATAGAACATTAAGGATGAATTCAGGAAGGCCTGAGACCATGGAAAACTTGCCTGCTCTCTACACTATTTTCCAAGGAGAGGTATATTCTTTTGTGCTTTGAAAACCATTTATGTTAATGATGGATTGAGAGTGAAAAGCAAATGGATTTGATGCCCCTGTCCACTTGAGACTATCTTGAGCATTACAGATTAAATGGGAAGGGCTAGTGGAGCATCTGGCTACCACTTACAGCTCTGCTAAGCTCCAAACATCTAACTGCATACTTGACGTCTTGACATACCTGTACACTTGGATACCTCACAGCATCTCTAGTTTGTGTTCTAAACTGAGTTGTTCATTTTCTCACTGCTGTGGTTTGAATATGTACTCCAAAAAGCACATGTTGGAGACTTAATTCCCAATGCAAAATTGTTGGGAAGTGGGGCCTAATGGGAGGTGTTTAGGTCATGCAAATTTTGTCTCTTGCTCTCTTCTTGCCCTCTTGCCTTCTGACATGGGATGATATGCCAAAAATGTTCTTGTCAGATGCTGGCACTTTGATCTTAGACTTCCCAGTCTCCAGAACCATAAGCCTAATAAATTTTCTTTTCTTTATAAATTATCTAGTCTCTGGTATTCTGTTATAGAAACTTAAACAGACAAAGACACCCAACAATTCTATTCTTCTCGTCTTTTTCATCTCAGCAAATAGAACCATTATCTGTTCAGGAATTCAAGCTAGACACCTGGGTATCACCTTGATTTCTCTTTTTGATCTCATCTTGATTTTCCCTTCCACTTCCGTTTATTCACAAATCCTAATTCTATCTCTGGCCTATGTACTTCTTTACCCCTTAGCACCCCATTAGTTCAAGCTCTCCATCTCTTGCCTGGCCCTTATTGAGATCCCTACTTCTATTATAACCCTTCTCTAATCTGTTCTCTACGTTGAAGCCAGAATAACATTTTAAAAACAGATTGATTCAGAACCATTTTATGTCACATAATAAAACCCCCAAAACCCCAGATTGGACATGCTGCTTTTTCACAGCTCTTCAAAGCCCTCTCATTATAATTGAATACAAACTCATTTTCATGGCCCTTCCATGACTTGGCCTCTGCTTGATAATGTTGTTTTGTTCTACCCTACTCAGTCCAGCCATGCTGGCCTCCTTATAGCTCTGAACCTTCTAAGCTCTTACTTTCTCTTCTAGACTTTTGTACATGCTGTTTGTGTTAGTCTAGTTAGGCTGTTTGTGCTGCTATAACAAAATACCTGAGACTGGGTAATTTATAAAGAACAGAAATTTATTTCTCACAGTTCTGGAAGGCTGAGAAGTCCAAGACCAAGGCACCACCAGATTAGGTGTCTCGTAAGGGCTGCTCTCTGCTTCCAAGATGGCGCCTTGCTGCTGCATCTTACAGAGGGAACAAATGCTATGTACTCAGGACAGAAAGGACAGAAGGAGCAAACTCAAACCCTTTTTATAAGGCACTAATTCACTCATGAGGGCTCTAATCATCTCCTAAAAGCCCCGCCTCTTAATATCATTGCATTGGGGGATTAAGAGGTGGGGCCTTTGAGGATGTGATTAAATTACAAGGGCTCTGCCCTTGTGAATATGATGCCCTTATAAAAGAGGCTTCAGAGAGCTGCCTGGCTCCTCTGTTCCTTCTGCCATGTGAAGACATAGCAACAAGGTGCCATCTGGGAAGCAGACAGTGAACCCTTATCAGACACCAGTCTTCTGGTGCTTTGATCTTGAGCTGCCCAGCCTCCAGAACTGTGGAAATAAATTTCTATTACTATAAATTATTTAGTCTATGGAGAAAGGGGAAGAGTGCTCTGTCTGTGGAGTCTAGTGTGTGGTGTTTTGTTATAGCAGCAGGAATGGACTAAGACACTGTTCCTTCTATCCACTTTCCCACCATCTTCCTTTCACCCTTTAGGTCTTAGCCCTAATGTTGTCTCCTCAGAGATTTTTTACCCGTTGTAAATAAATGGGTTCATTATGTATTGAATTGTGTACTTGCTTAATGTCTGTCTTTTTCATAAGATACAAAGCTTCATGAAAGTAGAACTTTGTCTGTTTTGTTGTGTATTTTTTCTTTTTTTTTGAGACAGAGTCTTGCTCTTTTGCCTAGGCTAGTATGTGGTGGCATCATTATAGCTCACAGCAACCTCAAACTCCTGGGCTCAAGTGATCCTCCTGCCTCAGCCTCCTGAGTAGCTAAGACTATAGGAGTGTGCCACCACGCCCAGCTAATTTTTTTTATCTTTTGTAGAGAGCGGGTCTTGCTGTGTTGCTCAGGTTGGTCTCTAACTCCTGGCCTCAAGCAGTCCTCCCACCCTGGCCTCCCAAAATGCTAGGATTACAGTTGTGAACCACTACATCCCACCTATTGTATATCTCAGTCTTAGGTGGGTAGGTAGAAAATAGTAGATGCCTGATAATTTTTGATGGCTGAATGAATGATCAACCTTTGGAGGAAAAGGCATTGAATTTGTTTAGAGAGCAAAGGCTTTGGAACCAGACAGAATCTGTATTCTGTCCCAGCTCCTTTACTTACTGTGTGTTCTTTGAGACTGTCACTTAATCTCTTTGAGTCTGTGAGTCTGTTTTCTCATTAAATAGAGGTAATAACTACTTCCACAGGATTACGGTGATGGTTAAATAGGCTATCAACTATAAAAATACAATTCCTGAGACATAGGACTTCATTAACATTTTCTCCCTCCTCATGAAGTGAAAGTAAAGCCAAAAATTATATTCAGTGTCTTATGAGTGCCTATAGTATTTTAATGATATCATTTATACTTGGCATTCATACTTGCTTTATGTTTCACAGAAGTTTTACCTCCTAATAATGTGAGGTCTTTGAGGGTAGACTTTGTGACTGTCAGTTGGTTATAGATAATTGTGGCTTTTGGCTTCTGTTAAGTTGATCCCAACTTGTAATATAATAGCCAAGATACAAAGAATAATAACATTTTAACAAATAGCAAACAGCTCTGCTTTTCAGAGCCTCTGTCATTTTTCTTTATGGCCCATGCTGTGCCCAAAGGTTAGTAAGGTACCAGAAAAAGGAAGTGGTAACACTAGAGGTGAAAATGATTTTTCTGATCATGAAGCACTCATATGTCAGTGCTGTACAAAAGAAAAGAGAAGAGTGTTCTGTCCTTGACAGACTGACTCAGATTTCTAGTAAAGTAGCTCCTGACCTACAGGTTTTTCTAATGAGATGGGATTTGAATTAGTGTAGGTTCTATATATTACTATCAAGAAAGAATGGAATGTTCAGAGAGAATTTTATAGTTCTAACTTACTATTTGAAGAGCACATTTTGCAAAAGGGTGGTTTGCAAGTGACTTGGAATTAGGGAAAGAGAAAATTTATGATAAATTGTATAGAAGAAACTATTCTCAGGATATTCATCCAATGAACATTTAATGAGTGCCTAATATTTGCGAAGAAGATGATTTATATTAAAATTCAAAAAAATTTTTAGCTTAATGTCTATTAGTACTTCCATACATTCTGTTATTGAATCTCTCCGTAGAAATCATTAACCCCATTTAATGGATAAGGAAACTCTTCTCAGAAGTTTAGTAATCGCCTAATGATTAATAAATGACAAAGTTATATCATAGTACCTGATATGGTATCTTGCACATAGTAGATGCTTAGTAAATATTGGAATAAAATTGACCCCAGGCCTCAGAGGACTGGTTGTTCTTGAAGAAACTAGTGGTGCAACCCATATCCTAGCAGTTCTTCTTAGTGGGCTCAGCAGGGATTTGGAGCCAAGTGATTACCTAGCTGAGAAGCCAACATGCATCCTCCTCTTATCCTCTGAGAGGCATCTTGGTACCAGAGTCCATTAAACATGGTGGGGGTACAAGCATAGCAATGGGAGTTAGGTCTTGGCTCAGGCTTGCCATTGCCAAAGAAATGCTGAAGGGAGATTGGTGTTGGCAAAGTGGAAATAACATCGGATTGCAAGCCAAAAAATGTCTGTGCTATACCTTTTGCTACTTTCTAACTTTGTGACTTTGCACAAGTAACTTATGTCTCTGAGCCTCAAATTCCTCATTTACATTATGGCGATAATGAGTTTCAAGGCCAGTGCCACCGCTAAAATGAAGATGGGAAATTCATTTTACCCAAGCCCTAAATTCAGTTGAGATAATTACTGAATTTTTTCCCCTGAGCTGTTTGACTAATTGTTCTTGGGACACCAGGCAGATTGTGGGATCATCTACGGCAGGTGCCGTCCTGTTAATTTCAACTCTGACTGCACCCTAGGAGACACAGTGATGGAAACACCTGGTGCTGGGATTGGAAAGAATGCCTTTTCCTAACTGAACAGTTGATTGCATCCATTCTAGAGCACATTAACCTTTCCTTTTGGGAGAGGCCAAATTAAGGTCTGTTATATCACCTGTAAAGACCATAACGCGACACTGGAGCTTTGGGATTGAAAAGTGAGATTGTCTTAATCACAGCAGTGAGGTGATTTGAGCTCCAACTTCCAGATGCTACTTTTAAGTTTGTTAGATAATTATGCTCTTTAATAACGTTGTTACACAACATGAGAATTTTCAGCCCTTCTAGAACCCTGGTGCAAAAGCCAATCAGAGGGCCTTCAGTTGGTCAGAAAGATGGAATTTGCTTTGATTTTAATTAAAAATAGAAACACTTATCTTTTATGTGGCCCTTTTTTACACAGAACAAACTGCTTTGTGAACTTGGGTAGACACTTTGTGTCTGTGGTTTTCATTTTCCTCATTTGAAAAATGACAGGATTGGACCAGCTAATCTCTAAAGTCTTGCCTCTGGTTCCACCTTGCCTTGATTTTACGTATCTGCATGATTGTACTGTTTCTTTGGGACTCTCCCCCAGCATAGCGTGTTCATCAGTGTGAAACAGGAGTATAGAACTTTTGGTTTGTAATATATTCTTCATGCTGTGTCTTGGGGAGTTAGTTCAAGTGCACCGTCCCAATATCCCCATTAAAAAATCAGGAAAATGAAGGTTTTTCTCTATTTCCACCCTAATATTGAAGCAAATGATGATGATATTTGGTGGAGGTAGAAGTCAAGGGACCCAGGTTCTGTCTAAGTTAGTTATGTGCCTTCTTACCAGTCACTAATCTTGTTGTATTTCACTATCTTGGACTGCAAATTATTAAAAAGTTGTATATTGTTGAATGTACAGTATGTGCCAGATGCCAGTGCCAGGCACTTTATGTACCTCATTTGTTATCTGCAGCAGCACAGTGAGAACAAATGGAAACTTAGGCCTTGAAAAGCAAATTGTGTTCAAGATCCCACAGGTAAGACATAGCATACATAGCTGGGATTAGAAGACATCTTTCACTGTAAAGCCTGTGCTTTTTCAACACTTACTATGTTATTCTCTTTTTGAAAAAAAAAAAAAATTTTAAGTTTTCTTAGGGACAGGATCTTGCTGTGTTGCCAAGGCTGGATTGGAACTCCTGAGCTCAAGTGATTCTCCTGCTTCAGCTTCTTGAGTAGCTGGGGCTACTGTGCCCTGCTATACCTATACTATTCTGCCTCATCTGCAACATAGGGACCTACCTTACATACTTCCTAGGATTGTTGCCAGGAGCAGATAGGATATCAGATATCACATTGCTTTTGGCCATTAGAGTTTTATAATTAAAGAGAAAACATGAGCAACTCTAGTGTAGTTAAGACACTCTGGGTTCAAATCCCAGATCTGGTACTTACTAGCTTTGGACCTTGGGTAAGTTACTTAATCTCTTCATGCATTATTTTGTCATGTGTTGAATGGGAATAATAATACCAACTTCATACAGTGACATGAGGATTATGCAAAGCATTTTGAATAGTTTTACATATAGTGAGTATTCAATATATATTAGTGAATAGCAATGCAGCAAGAATTGTCTTACTCAGTCCTCTTGTTTTAGTTGTGGTAAGGCTGCAACAGTGATTGCCAAGATAAAGCAACTAATTAAAGGCACTGAAAACAATAATGCTTATATATACAAGATTGTATTGAATATTTTACAAATAGTAATGAATTTAGTGATAAATTCAGTCTGTAGTGACTACATTACCCCCAATCTGCAGATGGGGGACAGGGTGGGCTGAAGGAGAGAGCTAGAGCCTGAGTTAATGATTTATCTGGCAAGGGCTCTGGGCCTTTCACCCCTAACTTTTATTAGTTGCCTGTTACATAGACCCAATATCTGTGCTATACCTGGCTGTGCTGCTAGGCTGTACTAGATCCATCAAGCCTCTAAGTCATTTGTCTTAGATCAATTCTGTAAAAGACTCGGGGACAACTCTTTTTCTTTCTGATTACATCTTTTTGGGTTCTATCAGATATCTGTGTATTGGCTTTTTATATAATTGCCTTGATAAAACCCACGACTCAGATTTGGAGTGAAATATAATATGCTATATGATCTGGTTTGATTTGAAGCTTAGGAATAAGGGATGTCCTATATGATCAATCCCAAATTATTAATGTTCTCTGTATTGGGATTAGAGGCCTGAGTCCCAGCTAATATAAAGTATAATTTTATTACCTGGTTTTCTGCTATTTGTTCCTTTTGTTCATGAAACTCCTTTGGTGATATCAATACTTAGTTTTCTGCTGTTTCTTTTGTTCATGAGTCTCCTTTGGTGATTTCAATAGTTGTGGCATTTGGACATTCCTTGGTACCATCATACCAAGTGACATCATTCCAAATTTCACCAGTGTTCTTAATGTGTACACACAGTATCTGTCAGTCTAAATTTCAAAAGAACAGAAAGAATATTTGCCACAGCCTCATTTTTAGGCAACTTTGTAGCAGACAGAAGCAGTCGGTACCAAGTAGTAATTCAGGGAGACTAGGTTAAGTGCTATGGAAGAAAGATTCTCATTTGTGTGATGTTGATTTTTTTTTTGTCTTTATAGGTTGCTATGGTGACAGACTATGGAGCATTTATCAAAATCCCAGGCTGTCGGAAGCAAGGTGGGACCCTATAACTTGAAATTTTACTTCCATTTCAATTCTCTGCTATTACCCTAACCATATCCTAATTATAGGCTGTACAGTTTTCAGACAGTAATTTTTTGTTTGTTTTTTATGTCTAGATATGAATATAGACAAGTAATGATAGTTCATCTTTAGCTGGCAGGTCTTATCAGAACAATGGCGTTTTATGACTTAGGAGAGGTCTAGGGTATAGCAAATTGTGTTCATATCTGGAACCAGCTGCTCCCTAGACTTCACCTGTGACCCTAGGCAAGTCACTGACCTCTGTGGACATAGGATTTTGGGGAGAACAAGCTGTTTCTCTGAAGCTGACATTGTAAGTTTTCTAGTATAAGGCGCATGGAATGTAAATAGTATTGTAAACAATACAAATATATATTATATATAGTATTTTAAATTTTCTTTGTAAATAGACATCTGTTGAGCATTTTTGGAGAATCCCTTTTATGTCTATAATCTTATTTATTTCTCAAAACAATTGTGTTATGTAGAAAAGGCAGGTTCTACACACTGGTGGCCTGCCCAGAGTGATTTAGCTAGGTAATGGCACAGCTGGGACTAGAACCCAAACCTTCTGAATCCTAGCCCAGGGGGCTTTCTGCTATATCACACTTCTGGTGGATCCAAAGACTCAATCTGCTAACTTCTCATATTAAAATAAGTTAAAGATTTATTAAAGATGTTAACATTTGAAAAAAATAAAAGGGGGTACAGTGGCTCACACCCATAATCCCAGCACTTTGGAGACTGAGGCAGGAGGATTGCTTAAGGCCAGGAGTTTGAGACCAACCTGAGCAACATAGCAAGATCCCGTCTCTACAAAAAATAGAAAAAAAATTATACTTTTCTGGCAGGGGAGATACCATGATCATGAAGGTTGTTTTCCAAGGGCAAGGCTTATCCATTATACTCTGGATGTGCTGACCCCTGCGATTTCCCCAAATGTGGGAAACTTGACTGCATAATTTGTGGTAGTGGGGGACTGCATTTGTGCTCTCCCTTGATCAAAAAGAAAAAGAATAGAAAAATTAACTGCGTGCGGTGGCATGCATCTGTAGTTCCAACTACTTGGGAGGCTGAGGCAGGAGGATTGTTTGAGCCCAGGAGTTTGAGGTTGCAAGGTGAGCTATGATGACTCCACTGCTCTCTAGCCCAGACAATAGAGCGAGACCCTGTCTCAATTTAACAAAAAAAATAAATAAATAAAAGAAAAAGAACAACAACAAAAAAAAGGCTAGGCACGGTGATTCACTCCTGTAATCCCAACACTTTGGGAAACCAAGGCGAGAAGATTGCTTGAGACCAGGAATTTGAAACCAGCCTGGGCAACATAGCAAGACCCCATCTCTACAAAAAATAAAAGAATTAGCTTGGCATGTTGGTGCACGCTTATAGTCCCAGCTTCTAGGAAGGCTGAGGCAGGAGGATTGCTTGAGCCCAGGAGTTTGAGGTTGCATTGAGCTATGATGACGCTATTGTACTCTTGCCTGGGAGACAATAAGACTCAGAAAAAGAAAAAAAGTACTAGAAGAATACTACAAGGAAATATAGAAGAATATTTCACTACATAAAGTAAGAAACTTTTTTTTTTTTTTTTTTTTTTTTGAGACAGAGTCTCACTCTCTTGCCTGGGCTAGAGTGCCATGGCGTCAGCCTAGCTCATAGCAACCTCGAACTGCTGGGCTCAAGCGATCCTCCTGCCTCAGCCTCCCGGGTAGCTGGGACTACAGACACCATGCCTGGCTAATTTTTTCTATTTTTAGTTATTTGGCTAATTTCTTTCTGTTTTTAGTAGAGATGGGGTCTTGCTCTTGCTCAGGCTGGTCTCAAACTCCTGAGCTCAAGCAGTCCTCCTGCCTTGGCTTCCCAGAGTGTTAGGATTACAGGCGTGAGCCACCACACCCAGCCAAAGTAAGAAACTTAATTGTAAAAATTCTCATAAGCAAAGTTAAGTTGGGAAAAAGAATTTGTAGTACATATGATAAAGAGAAAAAAGGTGGAATTAGAAAAAGGGACCAAGGATGTGAAAAGACAACTCACAGGAGAAAAAAATATTTTTTGGTACTATATTAAAAGATACTTATTCTCAGTACCTATTAAAAAGTAACGTAATTACTTTGTGGTACATTCATATAATGGAATACTACTCTGCGAGAAAAAGGAATGAGAATGAAGTATTGATACAGGCAACAACCTGGATCAATCTCCAGAGAATTATGCTGACTGGAAAAATAGCTAATCCAATCCCAAAAGATTACATACTTTATGATTCCACTTATATAACATTCTTAATTTAAATTTTTCTTAATTTGTGGCTGGATGTGGTGGCTCTTGCCTATAATCCTAGCACTCTGGGAGGATCGTTTGAGTTCAGTAGTTCAAGACCAGCCTGAGCAAGAGTGAGACCCTGTCTTCTACCAAAAATAGAAAAAAATCAATTGGCCAACTAAAATATATAGGACAAAAAAAATTACACAGGCATGATGGCTCATGCCTATAGTCCCAGCTTCTCGGGAGGCTGAGGCAGAAGGATTGCTTGAGCCCAGGAGTTTGAGGTTGCTGTGAGCTAGGCCGATGCCACGGCATTCTAGCCCAGGCAAGAGAGTGAGACTCTGTTTCAAAAAAAAAAATAAATAGGCCAGGCGCGGTGGCTCATGCCTGTAATCCTAGCACTTTGGGAGGCCGAGGCGGGCGGATCGCTCAAGGTCAGGAGTTCGAAACCAGCCTGAGCAAGAGTGAGACCCAGTCTCTACTAAAAATAGAAATTAATTGGCCAACTAAAAAAATACATATATAAAAAAATTAGCCGAGCATGGTGGCGCATGCCTGTAGTCCCAGCTATTTGAGAGGCTGATGCAGAAGGATTGCTTGAGCCCAGGAGTGTGAGGTTGCTGTGAGCTAGGCTGATGCTACGGCACTCTAGCCCAGGCAACACAGTAAGACTCTGTCTCAATAAATAAATAAGATTTTTCTTAATTTTTAAAAAATAGATTTATTGAGATATAATTCACTACTATACATTTTACCCACTTAAGTGTACAATTCAGTGCCTTTTGGTATATTCAGAGTTTTGCAATTATCACCACAATCTAATTTGAGAACATTATTGTCACCCCAGAAAGAAACCCTGTACCCATTAGTATTCACTCCAGATTCTCTCTGTCCCCCAGCTTTAGGCAACAACCAATCTGTAATACTTTGTCTCTGTATGTTTGCTTATTCTGCACATTTTTATAAATGGAATCGTTTATAATGGAATATGTGGTCTTTTATGAGTAGCTTCTTTCACTTAGCGTAATGTTTCAAGGTTCATCTGTTTTATAGCATGTTCTTCATTCCTTTTTATTGTCATTCTAAATTAATTTATTGCAATTCCATCAGTTGATGGATATTTGGGTTGTTTCCACTTTTTTGCTATTTGAATAATGTTGCTATGAATATTTGTGTACCAATTTTCATATGGATATATGCTTTCATTTCTCTTGGATATGTACCTAGGAGTGGAATCACAGGGTCATATATTATGTATAACATTGTAAAGAACTGCCAAAGTGTTTTTCCCAAGTGATAGCACCATTTTACATTCCCAACAGCAATGTATAAGGGTTCTACTTTCTGTACATCTTTGTCCACACTTGTTATTAACCGTCTTTTTGAGTGTAACCATCCTAATGGGTGTGAAGTATTGTCTCATTGTGGTTCTGATTTACATTTCCGTGTCTCTAATGGCTAATGATGTTGAACCTCTTTCCATGTGTTTATTGGCCATTTGTATATCTTTTTTGGAGAAATATCCAAATTCTTTGCACTTTTAAAAATTAGGTTATTTTTCTTTTTATTGTTGAATTAGGTAGGTGTTCTTTATATAGTCTGGATACTAGTCCCATATCAGATATATGATTTGCAAATATTTTAATGTAACATTTTTTTAACTTTTTTTTTTTTTTTTTTTGTGACAGAGTCTGGCTCTGTTACCTGGGCTAGAGTGCCTTGGCGTCAGCCTAGCTCACAGCAGCCTCAAACTCCCAGGCTCAAGCGATCTTCCTTCCTCAGCCTCTTGAGTAGCTAATTTTTTTTTTTTTTTTTTACCCATTTTTAGTTACCCGGTTAATTTCTTTCTATTTTTAGCAGAGACAGTGTCTCACTCTTGCTCAGGCTGGTCTCAAACTCCTGAGCTCAAGTGATCCTCCTGCCTCGGCCTCCCAGGGTGCTAGGATTACAGCGTGAGCCACCTTGCCTGGCCTTAGGTAAGGTTCTTGAAGTGACAAAATTATATAAGTGGAGAACAAATTACTTGGTAGTTGACAGGGATTAAGGAGGGGAGAGAGGACAGGGAGGAAGTAGCAACGTGACAGGTCCTTGTGGAGATGAACCTATTCTGTATCTTGACTCTGGTGGGGGATACACATGAACATACGTATATGGTAAAATTACATGGAACTAAATACATACAGATATACACACAAACCCAAATGAGTACAAGGAAAATGGGAAATCCAAACACGATCTGGTGGACTGTATCTGAGATGTTTTTTCCTACACCAACAACTCTCCATTTCTCTGATTCTCCAACATCAACTGGATGTCCAAAAATTCATTTTACTTTATTTTACTTTTTGTTTGTTTGTTTGAGACAGGGTCTCATTTTGTTGCCTGGGCTAAAGTGGAGTGGTGTCATCATAGCTCACTGCAACTTCAAACTCCTGGGCTCAAGCAATCCTCCTGCCTCAGCCTCCTAAGTAGCTGGGACTACAGGTGCACACCACCACACCCAGCTAATTTTTCTATTTTTTGTAGAGACAAGCTCTTACCACATAGCTTAGGCTGGTCTCAAACTCGTGGACTTAAGCATTCCTTCTGCCTCAGCCTCCCAAAGTGGTAGGATTATAAGCATGAGCTACCACTCCCAGCCTTGAATGCCCAACAATTCAATTCAATTCTGATACTTACTACTTATGCGTTAGAGTCCACAGATTTAAGGGCTAACCCCATAAGACTGCCCTCGCTTCAGATGCCAGTCCCAGGTGTCTGAATTTGCTAGAGTTGAAGGATTTTCACACCCTCCCCCTAGGTTGGATAATTTGCTGACATGAACTCAGAACTCACAGAACTTAGAAAAATGCTATACTATTATTATAGTTTATTATAAACGATAAAAGTGAACAATCAGATCAGGAGGTACACAGGGTGAGGCCTGAAGGGTTCTGAGTGCTGGAGCCTTTGTCCCTCTGGAATTGGGGTGTGCTACCCTCCTGGCTATATGTTCACCAACTCTCTAAACTCCATTGTTTAGGGTTTTTGTTTTTGTTTTTTGGTAGAGATAGGGTCTCAGTATGTTGCCCAGGCTGGTCTTGAACTGCTGGCCTTGAGCAACCCTCCTGCTTCGATCAAAGTGCTGGGATTACAGGTGTGAGCCACCGTGCCTGGCCTAAATATGTATTTCTTATACTGCAGGATCAATGCCAGCATCCTGGTCATGACAGTATACTACAGTTCTGCAATATGTTACCATTGGAGAAAACTGAGTACAGTGTACATAGGATCTCTGTTATTTCTGAATGCATATGAATCTACAGTTATCTCAAATATTTTTAAAAAGTGACTTAAAACACTCATAAAATCGTTGAGATTAAGAAATATTTAAAAAGATTGTTATTAATACCAAGTGTTGGAAATGGGCATATTCACTATTAGCATAAATTCTCAGACTTTGGCAATGCCTATTAACATTTTTAATGTGCTTACTATTTTAATACAGAAATTCTTTGGAGAATTTAGTTTACAGTAGAGTGTTAGATAAATTATATACATCTGTGCTGTGGACTATGAAGATGATAATAAAAAAATGATAGTATTTCTGAACACTCTGATGCTTCATTTTATCAGAAAGCGTCAGTGGGAGGTTTTCACTCAATTCCATCACACTGCTGCCTGACTGATAGCAGTAAGACATTGATTATGAGAAGCATTTCAATTTCACAGATGTTAAAGTGAGGGGAAAAGAAAGTACATCTTAGAATTGGTGAAACCAGATAGATCTCAATTTACTGACACAGGAAGATGTCCGAAGATAATAAAAAACATGTTGCGGAAGAGTTTATATACATGCCCCTTCTCCACCCTTTTAAAGCAAGTGTATGTATGTCTTTATATATATAGTTTCTTTTGTACTTTAAAAATTATTGCCTATGTTTAAAAGAAAGTCTGAAAGTATATTCAACAAATTATTAACAATGGTAACCTCTGGGGAGTTCGGTTTGCTAAGGAAGGGATGTACATGGAAAAAGGACTTTCATTTTTGCAATTAAAAAAAAGTTTCTTCTTTTAAAAAGTCCAACAGCTGATCTTTGGATAATAAAGCCATGCTGGCCAGATGCAGTGGCTCACATCTGTAATCCTAGCACTCTGGGAGTCTGAGGCAGGAGGATTGCTTGAGGTCAAGAGTTTGAGACCAGCCTGAGCAAGAGTGAGACCCCGTCTGTACTAAAAATAGAAAAAATTAGCAAGGTATGGTGGTGCGCATCTCTAGTCTCAACTACTTGGGAGGCTCAGGCAAGAGGATTGCTGGAGCCCAGTAGTTTGAGATTGCCGTTGGCTAGGCCAACACCTCTGCACTCTAGCCCAGGCCGCAGAGCGAGACTCTATCTCAAAGAAAAAAAAACAAAAAAAAATACATGCCTCCAGTCTTGAAGACTATTATGCTGCAAATTGCATCTTTGCGTTAGGAATGGTTTACCAGTATTTTTCAAGCTGGCAATCAGCAGCCTGGAATTAAGTTTCTCATTTTGTATTGTCTCAGATTTAATGAGGTGGAACCCATCCCCACCCCATGGGTTGTACACGTCTTTTTGTCTGAGGACAGATTTTCTTGATAGTGTTCTTGCCAATGCCTGAGAGTCTCGTTCTTGCTTGGACATTTATGTGACACTTTGGGGACTACGTGGGGATTAAAGGCCTGTGACCTTCCAGCAGGCAGTCTTCATCTCACGTGTGTCCATACCCTGTCAGATGATGCCTCTGATTGGGGCTGACAGGTTACAAGTGAATCTTGTCAGTCTGACAGCTGTGCAGAGTCAAGCCTTGAGGAGAGCTCAGGGAGCCAAATAATTAGGTGGAAACTCTGGGAGTTCCAATCCTGGGATCTTCTGTTGGTTTATTGGATAACTTTAACAGTTGACTTCCTTATAGTATATCTTAGTTTCTCTACCTGTAAAGGAGAAAGATCAAGTCTCATCTTGAAAGGACTGAGTTAAGAAATAACTCTGATCTGATTAGATCCTAACATCTTTGATTCAGGAAAGTAAACTCCAATTTGAATTAGTTTCTCAGAATTCTTTAGCCACTACTGTGCGGAAGACTCCTACCTAGTATTCAAATCTAAACTAGATTTTTCTTTCTCTTCTCATAATGTCATCCAATAGAACTTTCTGCAATAATAGAAATGTTCTATATCTTTTCTGATTTGTTTTTCTGACACCAATTCTCTGGACACCAACTAGATGTCCAACAATTCCGTTCAATTCTGACATTATCTACCTTGAATTAACATCACATCTCACAAGTTAAAGGGACTTAGTCCCGCAAGATTGCCCCCACTTCAGAAGCCAGTCACAAGTCCTGGGGCACCTATACTTCTGACCAACCAGCTATAAATAAGAGGTTCCCACAAGCCCCTCTTAAGTTTGAGACTTGCCAGAATAGCTCACAGAACTCAAGAAAACATTTTACTGTGTTTCTTTTGAGTGCATATGAATCTGTAATTATCTCAGATTTTTAAGAAGTAACTTAAAACACTTGGAAAATCTTTGAGATTAACAAATGTTTTAAAAGATCACTATTAATACCCAGTGTTGGAAATTTAATTTTAATTTTTTTGGCTGGGTGCGGTGGCTAATGCCTGTAATCCTAGCACTCTGGAAGGCCGAGACAGGAGGATTGCTTGAGTTTAGGAGTTTGAGACCAGCTTGAGCAAGAATGAGACCCTGTCTCTGCTAAAAATAGAAAAATTAGCTGGGCGTTGTGGCGCACGCCTATAGTCCCAGCTACTTGGGAGGCTGAGGCAGGAGGATCGCTTGAAGAGTTTGAGGTTGCTGTGAGCTAGGCTGACGCCATAGCACTCTAGCCCAGGCAACAGAGCAAGACACTCAAAAAAAAACCAAAAAAAAAAATTTTTTTTTTTTTTTTTTTGAGACAGAGTCTCACTGTGTTGCCCGGGCTAGAGTGCCGTGGC